>JAXQQM020062685.1:0-56827 GCA_034641835.2 Pinus albicaulis
CATCTATAAAAGCTTGTTCAGATCCATGGCAAGCTAGTCTTGAAGTGCTGAAGCTTTGCATCTCCCTATTCCCAAGTGCCTTTGTGCTGTAAAGAATCCCTTCTTTCCCTTAAGGCCCATTCAAGCGAGGAGACCATTGTTACGAGACTCTGGAGAGGTTTCCCTTTCCTTGGCGAGCTTTGCGAGATGTGGACGACCGGAGACCCGTTCGAAGGAAGCTGCGACGTCAGAACTTGGTTGTAACTTCTATTCGTTTATCATTTTAATAGATGACTATGATTATGGTTCCACTCCTTTTTCCATCATGTTAATGCGAGTAATATCTTTTCCGACCGATGTTTAGTTACGTATGCTGGTTCCTATGCTTGTATCTGTTCGTTTCTTCTGTGTGCAGGTGTTCATCCGCGGAGATCGCGGAAGGATTGTGATCTGCCAGGGCTGAAGGACGGGGACATCTTCTTCTTCGGATCATAGCGTTGGAATCCAGGTAGGCTCTTATCCCAAGTCTTTCATTCGTAACTAGGAGCTTGCGTCATAGCATTGTTTGTTTGTTGCTAGACCCCTGCTGGGCTAGTAGGGATCGCCTCTGTCCGCAGAGGGGATTTACCTCTCAACAAATCATGACTACTGGGATCGTCCGTGGCTTTTCTTGTCCCGCTTTATGATCGTCTGATTGTTTCTCCTTGTTTCATGAACCTTCTCAGATTCTTTCATTTATTTTAGCTTCGGTTTGCTTAATTTTGCATTGGTCTACTAGAGTAGTTTTGTTTTTTAATTTTTATTGAAGAATTTGATCATGCATGGTTTTAATCAGCAACAGCGCCACTTCATGAGCAGATGTCATTCATACATAATCGCCCCTCATGCTAGCTAAGAAGGTTGCCAGCCAGCCACCCCTGTGACTTTTTTGAGTTTCTTCATTTTTTAGCTTTCTGGACTTGACCAGTACTTTTCTTCTTGATTTTCCACTGTCCGAGTGTTAGAGTTTGCCTGACTGAATTCACCGCTATCCTTTGCTTGTTTCATCACCTACCGATTTCATGATTTGATCCTTAGGCATCTAGTGGGCTTGGTGAATCGAGTCTCTCCTTGGAGTTTTGGTGTCTGATTGGTCCTGTCAACTGTTGATTGATCTCCACGCTCTCTTATCGCCTCTTGATTGTTTTACCGATCTTTGAGTGATTGTTCATTCGTCATTCAATACACCACCTGCTTGCCTTGCTTTCGGGACACATCACACTGTCCATCAGGTTTTCAAGTCTTTCTTTGCTTTTAGGGAATTTTGGTCGCATTTAGAGATTTGGTTGCTTGCTTCTGTTGAGTGAATGTTGTTTGCCGCTCTCTTAGATATCATTTCTCAAATTGTTCCTTTTGTTTTCAGTGCACATTAGCCATTAAACATTGAAAATCAAAAAAATAATCTCTTTTGCTTTTGTTAAATTAATGCAAATTGTGATCTTTTCCATATTGCTAGTGATTAGTGTTTGAATGAAAAGTGCGCAATTGCATTAGTTGCATTAGAGACATTCTTGTTTGTATTCCGTTCATTTCGTTTGCATAAAAGCTCTCAACTCTCATTTAACTAGTTTTCATCGAACGAAATGTTGCATCGTGGCATATAGCTTGCATTTAGGAGACACTACATACGATAGGGCCTGGAAATTGAAACTTAATTGAAGATCAACTATAAAATTTATTCAATTAACCTAAGGCAACATCGGAACTTAACGCAACATATTTAGAAGGTCTAGGCTAGAGACGTGGTCCGGCGTCGTTAAACCTAGCACTGCCGTTTCACTGTTGGTTTCTGTGACAGCTAGTACGGACTTTGCGCCTCCCTGCATCAAGGTCACATATGCGAGACCCCTATAGGTTGTCAACTTTATCCATAGAAGCCGAGTTCCGGGCCGCCTGGCACCGATACACCGAATACGCATTCGGGGAGACTACCTCAACGTACGAAAAGTCCTTGGTCGATTTCTGTTTCATTATTTGAAACCAAGGTGTATATTGCAGTTCACGGATATTTGGTACACCCTTTGTGCCTAGTTTTTCCTGAGCAGTCATTTGGTCTTTTCTCACTCCCTAAACTTGAAAAGACCGTCAAGCGCTTGTCCTTTCACGCTTGTATCAACTCTGAAAGAGATAGAGTCATCTTTTTATCGTTTCTCGACTCTTAAAACATGAAACGGTAGAATTTGTTTATTTTACAATGTGGTAAAATCAATCTCCCACGATAACACACCCGTTTAGATATTGCTTGTGACTGTTTGATCGTGTGTCTTAATTCATTTTCAGCCCGTGTGTGTGTGTGTTCTTTTCTTCTGGTCTTTTTTCACGGTGGCGGAACCCTCAGTTTCGTCTACTGGTAGTCCTTACACGGACGATTCTTCAGAGGCTTCTGAGCCTTCTGTTGAACCACAGCAGCCTGTTGTCTCCGAGTTCCCTGACGGGGGACCGGTCCTCGCCGAGCAACCCTTTGGAGAGCCAGTTGAGTTCAACTGGCCCTTTTCGGACCCTGTGTCTGAATTGAGATTAGGAGTTGATTTCCTTTCTCTTACATCGGGTTCACCGTTTGTTGCTGCTGTTTTTCCTCCTAGTCCTCGCCGTCTTCTGCGTGATTTAACGGCAGGATCAACCATGAGTGATTCTGGTGAGGAAATTCTGGGGTCTGATGACTATCAGCGCATCCCTCGTAGATTGTTTGAGGGAGACGATACTGAGCTGGCTACCACATCACTCTGCCACACTGTCCTTCTTTACTCAGAGTGATACAGACTACCGACATCTCACTGTCTTCTAAGGAATATCATCTCCGCTTTCTCAGGCCACCGCCACTACACCCGGCAGCCCCCTTCTGACTCACTGCTCCCCAGGCGGCCCACTTATTTGGCCGCTTTCCGTCATGTCTCGCATTCTGCTACTGTGATCTGGCCAACTCCCGGTTGACATTTATCTAAATATCAAGACACGGAGAATATCTCTCCAGAGGAGTATCGGTTGTTTTTACAGCAGCCGAACGCCGGGGCTGGACAAATCCCCCAAGATCCTTACCGATCTTTCTTTTCGCACTATGCACAAGACGGCACTCCCGTGTATGGTTTTCCGGGTCAGCTTGACGAGCATGGGGACATTTTGCGCCTTCCTGCTCCTGAAGCTTATCTTTATGTTCAAGTTTTACCGTACAACCAGGCTCAGAACCTGCAGGCACAGCCTTTTCAAGGCCAACCTGCAGGCCAACCTGGCTATCAGTACGACCCGCAGGGACAGCCCAATCAAGGCTACCCTGCGGGCCAGCAAGGGCCATTCTATAATCCGCAAGGACCATATTATAACCCTGCTGGTCAACCTGCTCAGCCTCAGCCGGGGTATCAACAGGGACCGGCCTATGGTCCTGGGGGGCAAATCCAGCCTTCTTTACCGATGCAACCGCAGTATCCTGTTGTCTCTAACGTTGCACATCAGCCAGGACCGCCCTATGGTTCTGCTTCAGGTCAAACTGGTTTCCAGCAAGCACCTGGTCCTGTTCCACCACCAGGCCAACCGGCTCATCCGGTACAACCTGGTGTCCCGCCTCCAGGCCAGCCGGCCTATTCGACGCAACCTGGGGCTCACTTACAACAAGCCACTGCAACCGCCTGCTCATCCAAGGGCTAACCTTGCTTGTTGGTGGTCGCCTCATCTGGGTCAAACTGCTCATTCGTGTCAACCTCTCATTCCTGCTCATTCGTCAATAAATTGCTCATATTCAATGCCGCAATCCAACTAACAACACGCCCTAGGTACTGTGCCCGCAGGTTCCACTTATCAAAGAAATACCATCCGTAGTGGAGCATATCCCTCATGGCCTAATTCCAACCGAACTATAACCACCGAGGCCTTAGGTATCCACCCTCCACCCGCCTAACTATGCTCACAGCCCAAATCCAAATGCCGCTATAATGGCAAACGCCTAATCGTGGCCCGAACCCTGTTGGTCAGTTCACACACATTGCCACAACCAAATCAGTCACATATCAATTATGCCTCACGGCCGAACTTTACTTTACGTAACCCATGGGGGCGAGGATATTCACAACCATCGTGGAGCATGGGTACCGGACCTTATTCTGGGACTGGAATGGGAATTAACCCCCCATTGCCGTTCCTGGCTACCTTGGATCTACCGGACGTTTCGAAATTGACCAATGATCCGATTGCTCATAATCCATATTGGCCTCCGGTCCCAACCAAGATACCGTGAGTCATGTCCCAAGTTTGAGGCACCCGCGAAGACCTGTGCGCATAGGACAATGCATCACCTCTGGTGCTCGTCTAACTCTTGGACTGACGATTCGGTTCGTTTGCGTCTTTTCCAGCGTACGTTAACAGGAGCTGCCGCTAAGTGGTACATAGAGCTATCCCGTGGTATTTTTCAGGATTTCAACTCGTTAGCTATGGCTTTCCTCACGCATTTCCAGTTACCAGTCCGGTATGAGACTGGGACGCACCTCCTGTCTTCCCTGAAGCAGGACTCGGCCACTCACATCTCGGACCACATCCATGAGTGGCGGTGCCGTCGTCGACTGATCAAGTTTTACATACCTGATCAGATTTTGACTCACTGGTTCACAACCTCCTTTGTGAATAAAATCGCTCAGGATATCGCGATGGGAGCATGTGTGACGGAGGAACAAGCTATCGCACGTGCCCAGTATCTGGATCTTGTTTATTCGCAATCTGGCACGCTTTATGACATCCTGCCTGATGCTCCACGACCCGGAGCCAAAAAGACCCCGCCTACCCCTACGGTGGATGGCGTCATTGGTTCCGTCTCTCAAAATTCAAAGAAGTCTTCGAATGGGAAGCAGAAGGCTAATTCTTCCAACAATACCTCTGCTAATCCCGCCTCATCCGATTCTGGTAAATCCGCGGAGGTAAATGCTGTTCAGGCCAATCCTGCAGATAAATCCTCCAAGGGGAAGAAGAAGGGCAAAGGCAAATCAAAATCTGATGCCCCAAAACCGGAATCTAAAACTCGAACTGAGATGATTCAACAAATTGGAAATTTCTGCCTCACCTGAAGGTGGCTCTATTATGACTAAGTGGACACTTACTAATCCGGAACCTGTAACTTCAAAGGCCAGGTGAACCCATTATCTTTTGGGAAAGGAGTGAGCCTATTTCCATCTCAGCAGACCCAGATGGTCGAACAAGGTTCATCATCTGTACCGTTTGGGTCTCAAGTTTTCATGATGAAGACTAATGCACCTATCACTATCGCTACGAGGTCCAAGGATTACAATAATCAGCAGCAGGCACCCGGGAAGGCAGTAGCGGATGGACCGCCTCCCGTGTCTGCTTCGGGTTCATTGGAAATTGAGAAGCCGACTCTCGAACCCGTTGTGAAGCCACCTCCCAAGGGTGTTCTTCGGAGATCCTCTTATAATCCAAACGCTCGTGCCGCTCAACATTACAGTATTGTTGAGGATCTGGCACAGGCGCCATGTGCTATGTCCGCACTTGAGGTTCTTCAAAGTTGTCCTTCACAACGGAAGGCTTTACTGTCTGCAATCGGTGGTATCGATCCCGCCGACTCGAGCCTTCTCACCTTGATCCCCAAGGATTTTACCCCGACTTCCACATCAAATCGCTTGTTATTCAAGCCTGATTAACCGGCTCGAACGTTCACAGCCGTCAGATGGAGGGTGCATCTGCTTGTGTTATGTCCTCCGTCTATGAAGGCCATCACTCTCCAACATTATCGTCATCTCCTAATGCCCTTGAGGCATTTGATGGTCGGGAATCTAAACCCCTGGGAGTTCTCGAGAGTCTTGCGATTACATTACAGGGAAAAACTGTCAACGTAGAAGTAGAAGTAGTTGACGCTAAACTTAACTACAATATACTTCTTGGCCGCAGCTGGACCCATGCCATGCTCTGCGTGCCGTCTACTGTCTTTCGATTCATCAAGTTCCCTCACGAGGGCAAGATTGTCACAGTAGACCAGTTGTCATTTTTTACCTCGAGCTCCGAGAACAACGTGCCGTATGTGGATCAAATTCCGAATCCCCCAGACAGCATAGGACCTGGTCTCTTCAAAGACCCAGTCCTCATGGGTATTTTCCCTGCGCCGCCACCGGATACCGCTCAAGTTAACATGTTGTCCAGGACTGATGACCCCTGGCTGATTCCTACACCTGAGCAGGTATATGAGTTTGGAGAATCCATGCCTTTAACGCCAGTAGAGATCAGCTACTGTGAGATTGTTGCTGCATCGGACCCTCCACCTCCTCAGCATGCTCCGATGAGCATGGCTCCTGACGTCTACTCACAATCCCCCTGGCTTGGTCAGGCTGATTCGCCTGATCCTCTTAGAGAGATTTTTCCCTCAGATGAGGCTATCATTGAAACTATGTCTCTAGAGGAGCTACCCTGGGGCGATGGGCATCATCGTTCCTCGTTCATGCCTAGCTTGGGGGCAATGACGGATTGTCTCGAGCGCTATGCTACTCAGGTTCCTTCCCCTCCTCTTCAAACACCGATCTTGACGCATGAGGTCTTTTCGGAAGGCAATCTGAGTAACATTACTCAAACGGTTCCTATCAACATCTCTGTTAAACAAGGGATTGTTGAGAACATTCATGTGGGTGTGACCTGTTCTCCCGAAGAGATCCAGGTCTATACGGAACTTTTCAAAGAGTTCAGAGATGTTTTTGCATGGTCCTACGAGGAAATGTCGGGAATTGATCCTAGTATTGTCGTGCACGAGATTCCAACCTATCCAGGTGCGAAACCCGTGCGCCAACGCTTGCGCCCCATGCATCCTCGGAAAGCCGCCGCTATCAAGGCAGAGGTTGAAAAACTTCTGAACGCGGGGTTTATTTATCCTATCCCCCTTACAGAATGGGTGTCCAATATCGTCCCTGTCGATAAAAAGCAGGGTACCATTCGAGTCTGTGGAGATTATCGCGATATCAATCGCGCCTGTCCTAAGGACAATTATCCCACTCCGTTTATCGATCAGATTATCGACGATTGCGCCGGGAGTGAGATCTATTCCTTAATGGACGGTTTCTCAGGTTACAACCAGATTAACATTGCACGTGAGGATCAACATAAGACCACATTCATCTGTCCGTGGGGCACTTTTGCATATAAAAAACTCCCGTTCGGCTTAAAGAACGCTGGCGCCACGTTTCAGCGTGCGATGTCATATGCCTTTCATGATATTCGCCATATTGTCCAGCCTTATCTGGACGACTTTCCTGCCCATTCGGGTAAGCGAGAGGATCATCCCGAACATCTTCGCCAGATATTTCTTCGCTGCAGACGCTACAACATTAGGCTCAACCCTCATAAGTGCGTCTTCTGCGTCGATTCTGGCCGTCTCTTAGGCTTTATAGTCTCGAAAGACGGAATTCGCCTCAACCCTCTGAAGGTTGAGGCCATTATAAATCTCCCGTCACCCTCCTCCCTTTATCAGTTGCAGAGTCTGCAAGGGAAAGCGAATTTTCTTAGACGCTTCATCCCGAATTACGCCGAGGTGGCCAAGGGATTCACTCGTTTGTTAAAGCAGAATGTTCCCTTTCATTGGGACGAAATCGCTCAAGAATCCTTTGAGAAGCTGAAGACATTGCTAGTCAATGCTCCGTTGCTTCGTCCTCCCGACTACCACCGCGACTTTACTTTGTATCTAGCCGCCACATTAAGTACCATCGCCATGGTCTTGGTGCAGGATGACGAGAACGGTGATGAACACGTTGTTTATTACCTCTCTCGGAACCTTCTCGACCCGGAAACGCGTTACGCACATGTTGAGAAGTTGGCCTTAGCAGCCGTACACGCTGTACAGCGCTTTCGCCATTACATCCTTTTGCGCATGATAACAGTGGTTTCAGACTGCAACCCCATGACATATATTCTTTCTAGACAATTGCTGGGGGGCAAGTACTCCAAATGGATCGTCATCCTGCAGGAGTTTGACTTGGAGTTCACCACCGCCAAGTCAACTAAATCACTGGTCTTCGCGGATTTGATATGTTCTCTCCCTACAGACTCTCTTCCTGAACACTCTGAAGATCATATACCGGACGAAACGCTGTTTCTTATTGATACTCGTGATCCTTCGTACGGTGACATCATAGTGTATCTTCAGACCGCGACATTTCAGTCTGAGTTGGATAAAGCCGCACGCCGTCGGATTCGGCACCAGTCCCAACCCTACCGCATAGTAGGAGATACCTTATATCGTATTGGAGTAGATTCGGTGCTCCGACGATGCCTTACCTTGGACGAGGCTGAGAAAGTCTTGAATGACTGCCACAGTGGCGCCTGTGGTGGACACATGTCCGGATATGCCACTGCCCAAAAGATTCTAAGGGCAGGTTATTTCTGGCCTTCTATATTCAAGGATTGTATCACTGCAGTCCGAAAATGTCATCCATGCCAGATTTTTCAGCGCAAGATGCGCGCGCCGCCGTTGCCTTTTGCATCCCGTTATTACCGTTGGCCCTTTCGCGAAATGGGGCGTGGATTTTATGACGTGTAACCCTCACTCGGCCGGGGGGCATGCGTATATCATTGTCGCCGTCGACTACTTCACTAAGTGGGCCGAGGCGATGCCTACACTAGCTGCTGACGGAAGAACGTCTGCTTCATTTTTATTCAACCATGTTATTGCACGATTCGGGGTTCCTCAAGCTATCATCACTGATCACGGTACTCATTTCCGTGATTACATGATGGCGGAGCTGACAGCTGCATTGGGCTTGCGTCACGACAGCTCAACGCCATACTACCCTCAAGCGAACGGTCAGGTTGAAGCGGTGAACAAGGTTTTGGTCACTATGCTTCAACGAACAATTGGGATTCATAAATCCAGTTGGCATCTCCAACTGTTCTCAGCTCTCTGGGCGTACCGAACATCTGCTAAAAGTGCAACCGGATTCACACCATTCCAACTGGTGTACGGTCTGGAAGCTACTTTGCCGGTTGAATGCGAAATTCCTTCGCTTAAGTTAGCTGTGGAGCTCTTACCGGATACTTCTCCCGAGGAAGAGCGTCTTCTGTATCTTGAACGGTTGGATGAAACCCGTCGTCTAGCTGCTTTGATCATCGAAGCACAAAAGAAGAGGGTCAAATCTCATTTTGATCAATCTGTTTCTCCCCGTTCTTTCATTGAAGGAGACCTAGTCCTCTTGTATGATCAGGCACATGATAAACTTGGTGCCGGTAAACTCCAGCCCATGTGGCACGGTCCCTATATAGTAAAACGTGTGTTGAAAAATGGGGCCTACGAACTTATAGACTACGAAGGAGTTCCATTGGCGCAGCCCAGGAATGGGCTGTACCTTAAGAAGTACTACGCCTGAAATGATTTCTTGGTGTGGTGTGTGTACATAGGTGTGTGATTGTCATTTGTGTGCATGGTGTGGTGTGCTTTGTAAACATCTTTCTGCTGATCGGGCCTTCCTGGTTGTGCAGATGTCTTTTCATCCATTTGTTGGTTTCGCGGACGGTGCCTCCCGCAGTACCAGGAATCTGTCTTCTGCAGCCTGGGTAATCTATGATCCTGCTGGTGAGTTGATCAACCTGCAAGGTGTGTGTTTAGGACGTACCACAAACAATATCGCGGAATATAGCGCTGTGTTGGAATTATTAACCGAGGCAGTAAACCTTGGTATCCGTGAATTGCTCGTGTACCTAGATTCACAGCTTGTAGTGTTGCAGCTGAACGGGCACTATTCGGTAAGAAACCCATCCATTTTACGATTGTATTTGCGTATTCGATTACTGGAAAGGAATTTTGAATATATTACATATCATCATATACCCAGACATTTGAATACATTGACAGATGCAGTAGCAAATTTGGTGTTAGATAGACATTTGCGCAATTTATAAATCATCATCACATGTAAAGAAGACTCATCCAGAAATAGATATGCATATATATAGATATCGAAATGTTTACATAGAGTGTGTCACATAAAACTCAAAAATATACATAATTGTCTTAATACATCCTGAGACACTGTGTCTCTAAAAAAATAGGTGTGGCATGAATCCTAGAGACTAATCCGCATGGTGCTCATGATAGCACGTCACTGCACGCACTAGCCGCCTCAGGATTCAGTGGAGCCGGTTTGGAACTCCCACCGTATGGCGCTGGTACTCCATCGGTACATCTGACAGTCGGGCATAGTCTGGGATCCCATGGACGATCCCCTCGAGGTTCTGAACCAGTGCCTCTCCTCCGGTGCCTTCCCCCTGGATCTCAGGGGCAAGTTGTGTCCTCCGGGAGATAGGAGACATCCCGGCTGGTCTCTCAGGTCCTACATCTGCATGCATATATAATTGTGTTTAGACAAGTGTGTGTTAACAAAAAAACATATAAACATAAAATCAAAAATATGAGGTCTTACCTGTACTCTTCAGCCATCCCGCCGCCCCTTTCCGGGTAGCGGAGATCCGGGTCCCCCCGTAAAGTCAGCCCCGCATAGGCCAATCTTCCACAACGATCAAGCTTGGCGCGTAATCCACTCGAAGAACTTGGGCTTCCAGACATCTGCTGTCGCCACCCGCATCCGGGCATCAAGCTTCTCTTCGAGCCATCCTCGCTCTCGTGGCACGGACGCCTACATGGGCCTCGCCCCCGGAAGATTGGTGGCGGGACCTGCACGAACGATACCAAGATGGAACCATACCCAAACTGCTTCAGTTTGCCCCGTTTGCACTTTGTAAGCTGCCTTTTCATGTTGATCATGACGGCTGTTGCCCAATCATACAGTCGGGGACCCATGCATTCTGAGGCCAGTAAGAGTTGAGTCTTTGTAGCCTCGTGCGGTGCCTGCGATCCGGCAGCCCGCGTAATGGTGTGGAGTACAACTCTCAGTGCTAGGTCAGGGATGGTTGAGATGTATACCTTCTTACTCCCTGTTCCTGTTTGTGCCCCACGGCACACCCGCGCCATTACTTCTTCCATCTTCTCCCCTGATGGTCTACTCCCAGTCAGTACAGGGATTGGACCCCTGCGGGATAATCCAGTAACAAAATAAATGTCAGCGACCTCCAATTCCAACACCTCGTCTCGTATTCTGAATACTTGGTCATTTTCATCCCAGAGGTTGATCAGATATTGGAGGAGCTCAGGCTGAGCTCGTAAGCATGGCGTGAGGAAGAACTTTTTTAAGCCACAGTCTCTCAGAGCATTCATACATGCTTGGCTTTGCATGGCCTCTTCGTCCTCATCTCCTTGTTCTCGTTCCTTCCATTCGATTGCCATTCTGACTGTTTATCTGCATTCACATGGTCCAAAGCCCCTGATTAGATCTTTTGTGAGCTTCAAAATTCAAGGAATTTGGCATAAATAGCGAAATTTTAGGCGAAAATTTGGGTTCCGCCGCTGGCGCGACTGTTTTTCTGACAGTCGCGCCATGTGGCGCGGGCCCTTTGGTAAAAAGAGCTCAGTGGCGCGGGTCCGTGCCCGATACCCGCGCCACTTGGCCCGGCCCTAAAATTTCAAAAGTGCCCTTACAGAGCTGATTTCTAAGGGGAAATCATTAAAAAATGCATGAAAAGAAAGAGAAAAGGAGCGCCTCTCACCTGTCACAGACGAGACGCTGAATGGTTGCCTGGATTGGTCGCAATCACCGTCAGAAGATTCTGCTCCAAATGGACCATTGTTGCTTTCCACAAGGTAAATAGTAAAAAGTAATTTCATTTTTTACCAATTAGACATATTTATAACTTTTTCGACGTTAAATGAGCTTTAAAAGTTATTTTTGTCGAATATTTGCATATGTTATGTCGAAAATGGATTTTACGCTTGCTTGGTATGTGTAGCAGCAGGTTTTTGCGACTTAAAAAGATGGACACGAGTTGTATTTTATACTTTTTCGGACTCGGTAAATACACGAAAAAGTCACTCTGGAGTCATCTTTCAGCTCTTTTCTGACTCTCTAAATATGAAAAGATCGTCGGGGCCCTTGTCGTTTCGATCTCGTTAAAATGGACACGAATCGACATTCACCTGGTATAAGTTTAACCCTTTTTCGGGCCGGGATGGATTGATTACGAAAAAGGAATACCCTAGCCTATCGCGACTAGGAGGTTTTCCCGGATATTGTTTTCTACCTTTTCGGATCTGGGGAACTATTTACGAAAAGGGACCTGTGGAGTTTTCTTTTCTGCTGTCTTTTCAAACTCTCTAAACATGAAAAGACGCCGAGCTCTTCCTTTGTCAGACTCGTTAAACCCTGATGACATTGGATTCCGTCGAAATGACGTTCTCCGAGTTTCTCCTTCCTAGGACTCGTTAAATGCACTAGGATGGATTTGCCCGAAGGGCGGACTTATATCGCAAGCATATGCTATCCCCTTCAAGCTTGTTATCAAAAATAATTGGGGTACTCGCCAGGAATGGTGGGGGAAAAATGGAACCATCGTCGTCGTCGTCAGCAGTATGTCGCTCTTGAACATGGCACTTGTCTGCATCAGTGTCGGGTTGGGGACATCTCATCTCGTTGCTTCACTTTGCCTCCATGGGTTTGGGTAATCTCTTTTGACCTCTCATCTGTTCACTGCCTCGTCGCCATGACCTTTGATCCGTTGATGTCAAATACTGCCAAGTCCATTGTCGTGCCGTTTATGTGTTCAAGAGAAGTTGGCCTCTGCAAATATCAACCTTCCTCTGTTTCTCATATGGTCCCGATTCACAACAAAACATTATGTTCCTCTGTCTCGTGTCGATGATGTGGGAATCATTATGGCCCACCTTCGATCAAGGTCACTTCCTGTCGACTTCAACTCATTATCCGGGAAGTTGGTCTAGAGACTCCTGATGGTACCTTGGAGCCTGCATGCCTCAATGGCAGGTTCGTCGCATTCGACGTGAATTTTACATCATTGACTTCCGATCGAATGATTCTGCGGGTGTTCGACGTCAACTCATTTATTCACACGCCGTAGATTGTACCTGTAGTACCTTGAGGACCATTGTCATTATTGGTGGTTTCTCTCGCGTCGGTTAACAGCTTTCATCATTGGCTGGTAATCCGACGATGTTCTTGCATGTTCGACTTCAGCTCACATATTCGCATGCTTGAACTTGTACTCTGTTGGGTCGAGATGGAGCGCAAGACCCTGGATTGTGTCTGTTGTAATCCAGGTTGCGATTGTGGATTATTATTGTCGTCGGTAGTATGTCGCTCTTGAACATGGCACTTGTTTGCATTCGTGTCGGGTTGGGGACATCTCATTTTTTCACTTTGCCTCCGTGGGTTTTGATAATCCTTTTTGACCTCTCCTCTGCTCATTGCCTTGTCACCATGACCTCTGATCCGTTGACGTCAAATATGCTGCCAAAACCACTATTTGTGCCATTATGTGTTCAAGAGAAGTTGGCCTCTGCGAATATCAACCTTCCTCTGATTCTCATACGATCCTGATTCACAACAAAACATCATGTTCCTTTGTCTCGTGTCGATGATGTGGGAAAAATTATGGCCCACCTTCAATCAAGGTCACTTCCTGTCGACTTCAGCTCATTATCCAGGAAGTTGATCTAGAGACTCCTTTATGGTACCTTGGAGCCTGCATGCCTCAATGGTAGGTTCGTTGCATTCGACGTGGGGTTTTCATCATTGGCCTCCGATCGAGTGATTCTACGGGTGTTCGACGCCAGCTCATTGATTCACACGCCGTAGATTGTACCTGTAGTACCTTGAGGGCCATTGTCATTATTGGTGGTTCCTCTCACGTCTGTTAACAGCTCTCATCATTGGCTGGTAATCAGACGATGTTCTTGCATGTTCGACTTCAGCTCACATATTCGCATGCTTGAACTTGTACTTTATTTGGGTCAAGATGGAGCGCAAGACCCTGGATTGTGTCTGTTGTAATCCAGGTTGCGATTGTGGATTATTATCATTATGTACATGACTCACTGATTGGATGGCTGCGACCATACCTGAGTCTATTTATTTGATCCTCGCTGGATGGCTGCGCCCATACCCTGGATCCGGATTATAGTGTACTCTGTTTCGGATGGCTGCGCCCATACCTCATATACATCATGTACTTGAGATATCAGTTGTATTTTTCTACACAGGTTTTCCGACGGCGGGGCTTCAGTTGAACATGTTCTCGTAAAGCATTTCACCCCTCTCTCTCTCGGGCCTCATACTTTAGGGGGCATCTGTTACACAGTAATTTGTCACCGTCCTTACCATTCCCCGTCCCGCACAATGGAGGACCCATTTTGTGACCTGTGAACATTGTCATGCCTTGAAATCATCATTAGTGCATTCCTCTAAGCATGAGCTTCAATTTCCCTAAAGACATCTCCTTGCAAAAAATCATGAAAACATCTCCTTTTGCATTGGCGCGGGCAGACAGTTCATCACTCGCGCCAATGGGGAAAATCCTACAAAGAGGCCGCGCCAACTGGCGCTCTGTCCCAGAGCAGCAGTCGCGCCAGCCAATTTAAGGAGTGTTTTTTAAATAAAGATGGCGGAAGTTGTGTTTCAACAAACTTAGAAACCATTGCCTATCTTGAGTTGGGAGGTTTGGCTACGGGAGTTCCATGGAAGGGAAGTGGTTTGCCACCTCTCATGGAACCTTCCTTGATGATAGGGCCAATCCCACAATAATAGGGATCCCAACTCCTTCCTTCCCCATCTATAAAATCTTGCCTATTGCCATTGCAAGCTAGTCTTGAAGTGCCTAAGCTTTGAATCTCCAAATTCCCAAGAGCCTTTATGCTGTAAGAGCACTCTTTCTTCCCTTAAGGCCGACTCAAGTAAGGAGACTATCGTCGAGAGACTCTAGAGAGGCTTGCCCTTTCCCTGGCGAGCTTTGTGAGACGTGAACAACTGGGGACCCTTCCGAAGGAGACCGCAGCGTCAAAACATTGGTTGTACTCTCTTTCGATTGTTTATTAATGAATGACTAACGGTTATGGTTCCACTCTGTTTTTCACTTATGTTAATGATGAGTTATATCCTTTCTGACTGATATATAGTTGCGTATTCTGGATTTTATGCTTGTATTCGTGTTGTTTCTTGCATGTGTAGGTGTCCATTCACGGAGATCGTGGGGATCGTGATCTGCAGAAATTGTGAGAACAGGGCTCTCTCTTCTACAGTCCTTGTAGCCCGGACTCAGTGAGGTCTCCCATTGTTGGCTTATTTATTCGCAATTAGGAACTTGCGCTGTAGCATTTGATGATTGTTGCTAGACCCCTGCTGGGCTAGTAGGGATCGCCTCTGTCCGCAGAGGGGATTTACCTCCTCAACAACTTCTCTCTCGATAGTCCTCTCTACCGGCTCATCTGCTGCCTACTCTGATCGAACCACTAGTTGAACGTGACCCACATCTTTGTACATCAAAACTTTAGTTTAGTCTTGGGAAACATAAAAAATACAAAAACATGTAGAAACCTTACAAAATTAAAAAACATGGTCAAAACATTTTTACCCATTGCACCCCATTGAGCACCAACTGGTAGAATCAAATCTAGATCTCCATGGAAATCTACACCTACATATTGATACTCCTCTATGGCGATCATATTTCGTCTGAACCAGGAAAATAATGAAGTAGAGAATATGTTGGTTGATTGACCAACATGTTTAGCCATCAATTAAACCCATCTCTACATCCGAGGAACTCTAGGACCAAATATGCCCAGTGTAACATTCTGTGGCTGCATCAATAGAACTCGCTCTAAAATGAAGGAAATCAAGATCGAGCCATAACTAAAATTTTTCTTCCTGCCTCCCTTTGCTTTATTTAGTTGTTCTTTCATCTGAAAGAGTACTGCTTTAGCCTAGTTGAATACTGTTGGTTCTAGGCACTTAAGAGCATAATGCATGTATAAGTGGTTTGCAACATGTAGTGTCGCAGAACCAACAAGCTTTGCAATAGTAAAAATGATGGTTCTCAAAGGAAAATCATGCACATCATGGATGTTTATTTTCCCATATTTACTTGGTTCAGTCCTTGGCTAACAATATTGGCGTATGTAATCCTTCAATGTATTTCCTCCAAGAGCAGATCCTGCAAGGGAAATAGGAGAACCACACCTCGATAATCCAGTGATAAAGTAAATATCCTTAACCAATATTGGGAGCACTTTGTCCCCAATGTGAAAATCTCGCAATACTGGATCCCATGAACGAACTAGGAACTCCAATAGTTCCATATGTTGTCTCATCCCTGATAATCTAAAGTATTTAAGAAACCCACAATCCCTGAGGGCTCTTATAGTACCCGGATCATTTAGGGAAATCATGTCTTGTTCTTCATGTTCTCTTTCTCTTCACATAATGGTCATTGTGATCTGATCAATAACTAAAAGCCAATCATAAGCTTCATTAGGATCCATTTCATGCAAACAATTTGGGAAATTTTGAGCATAAAACATGAAACAAATTGAGAAATGCGCCCAATGCACCCCAGTTCAATGGGCAGAGCATTGAAAATGCACCTCGAATTCAATTCCATTGCACTGCAAAGCACCTTTCGACATTCAAGGGTGTTTTTCCCTCAGAGCGTAATATATTTACCATAAGGGTCTTAAAACCCTAAAAATTTACCATGAAATGAAACATAAATGATACTAAAAGAAAGAGAAGGTTCGCAGCTCCAATTTGGATCACACAACGAGAGAAATCATCCACTAAATTTGTTGCAATCAACCGTTGAATTTCAAGGGAAAAATTGGTTTAGAGCTCCTAATTTTGAAATGGTAACTATGGAATGATAAAATGAAATGGTAAAAACTACCTTTTAATAGTATTTTTGATTATTTTATTCATATTTAATGATATGACTGTAGCTTTTTTTCATTTTTACTATGAAATAGGCACTTTTAATCCATTTGATGGTTCTCTGAAAAAGTTTCACAGCTGGCACAATGATTTTAAAGTGCACAATTTTCCAAGAATGATTTGAACGAAAGCATACTTTTATCCTCTTTTTTCGAGCTTTAATAAAAATGAAAAAGGAATTTAAAGTGCACTTTTATCTCTTTTTTTAGCTTTGATAAATGCGAAAAATGAACCCTTGGAGTCTTCTTTAGCTCTTTTGAGACTCCGATAATGTGAAAATATTGTCAAGCACTTGTCTTTTTGAGCTTGTAAAAGTAAATGAAACGACATCTACTCAGTATAAGTCTAACCCTTTTCCAGACTGAGATAGATTATTTATGAAAAAGGAGCACCTTATTCGAACATGGCTAACAGGTTTTCTCAGGTATCATTTTACACTTTTTCGGACCTGAGTGACAAATTTACAAAAAAGGACTCGTGGAGTTTTATTTTTGTCCCTTTTTCGAACTCTCTAAACCTGAAAAAGGACTGGGTTTTCAATTTTGTTAGACTTGTTAAAACATAAAATAGCGATGGAATTTTTTATCATGGAAAGAGCAAGTTTCATTATCGCTAGACTCATTAAATAATTAAATATTGATGGATTCACCTGAAGGGTCAAATTATAGATGAAGCATATGTTACCCTCCTCAAGCTTGTTAAAAAATAAAAAGGTACTGGTTAGCAATGACTGGGGAAAATTTGGGAAAAAGAACATAACGCTTTATGGAAGCAGGTCTCTCTTGAACATGACACTTTCACTTCATCACCGTGACTTTGGGTTGGGTAATATTCTTGACGGTTTATCATACCTATGGTCCATCATACCATCAATTCAATTTTGGGTCAATGTTTCCAACTCATTTCAGTTTCGATGA
Organism: Pinus albicaulis; assembly: GCA_034641835.2. Lineage (NCBI taxonomy): Eukaryota > Viridiplantae > Streptophyta > Pinopsida > Pinales > Pinaceae > Pinus > Pinus albicaulis. The sequence continues at coordinate 17,732 of JAXQQM020062685.1, forward strand.
TATGTTCAAGAGAATTCATCCAGTAATTCCTCACACTACAAGGAAAAGACCCTCTAGCGGAGGTTATAAAGGAGGTTTTTAGTGTTATAGAATTGGCCAAAATTGTCAAAAAAACATTTTCTACAACATTTTTTTATGGTTACGAAGGTTTTGGCGGAGCTTTCACCAGAAATTCAACACGACTAAAAAAATTGGGTAGCCAGAGGTTATTACGGATGCTTGTTTCATCGGTGCACTACTAAGGTTTCAACGCACCAGTGCGTGTCATCTAGAAGGTGGCCCGGGGCGGTCGAAGGTGCATGCACTGGGCCGTCAAGGTATAAAACTACACTAGGCATAGTGTTGGTGATACAATGCATGGGGCCATTCTAATTGGTCTTGGGATTTGTGTGGTGCCCATTGGTCGTCTCAACACACTGGTACGTAGAATTATAGAAACGCACCGGTGCATAGTATCACACGAACACACTGAGATTTATAATTGGTATTGGTATTTGTGCGGTACCCATAGGTTGTACAAATGCATCGATATTTTTAATTGGTTTTGGTATTTGTGCAGTGCCCATAGGTTGTAGAAACACACCGGTGCACTTAAGCATACAAACGCACTGGTGTACAGTAATTGACATGCACCGATGTTCATTTTGTATTTTTTAGAAACATCGACCTATGACAGTGCAATTATTGTGATTTTTTATATTCATTATTCATCAAAAGTAGACACATCTTATAATAGTATTCATATTAATTAAATTTTTATTAATGCATTTGAATGTGATGTTTGGATTAATTTGTTATATCATATCATAATTATTGTGATTTTTCTAAATTCATTATTCATCAAAAGGCGACACATATCTTTTAACAGTATTCATATGAATTAAATTTTTATTAGTGCATTTGAATGTGATGTTTGGATTAATTAGTTATATCATATCATCAAATTTCACATCTCTTCATTATAATATTTAATCATCCATAAATTTAATTAGTGGTGTTACATTTCACAACGACAATGGAGAACACAATAGAATAAATTAAAACATATATATATATATATATATATATATATATACATATATATATATATATATATATATATATATATATATATATATATATATATATATATATATATATATATATATATATATATATATATATATATATATATATATATATATATATATGAAGAAGACAGTCTTTGTCATACAAAATGGGATAGTTATTGGTATCCCTTTGTCTTTCAATTGGGACACTATGTCCATTACATTAAAAAAAATGTCTGATTTCACAGACAAATATTTGGGTAAACCGACGAAGTTGGGTTACACTTTTGTGAGAATCGGGGGCAGAAAAATCTTTTTGTCAACAATTCTTCTGAAATTTTATAAAAGTTCGGCCGAACCGTTATAGAGTTTGGACGAACTATTGAAATTAGTTCGGTTGAAATTATTCTGCCGTTTACATTGACGGCGTACTGACGGCGTGGGAAAATGGATTTTTGGCTGGAGATGGGAAAACCGACAACATAAGTTTAGTCAAACTATTAGTTTGGCTGAACTCTTAAAATAATCCGGCCAAAATTTAGTTTATAAATGCACCAGCCCGGACCCGTTAATGGGTTTTGGGCTTGTTAGCATCTGCGTCTACTGTGTTTGTGTTTCTCGTTTGCTATGTTTGTGTTTGCAGGGTCTTGGCAGAGTCTTGCTGGGTAATTGCTATTGTTTTTTTTCTTTGTGAATTTGTTTTATTGTTGTTTTACTTTTTTTATTATGTTTTAATTTTATCGTTGTTTTTATGTTTGCAGGAAATTGTCCTTCGACTTCATTGTTTATTGCATCCTGGTTGATCTCCGAATTGTGGCCTCGGCTCTAAATTGCAGCCTCATCACTGAATTGAGGCCTCAGTTGCAAATTTCTAGGTTGGCACCCCGCAACTTTTCTTGGTACAATGAAGTCTTCTTGTGTCTTTAATGGAACAAAGACAAAATTTCCTTTAGTTTTTAGCATAAAAGATTTTTTTCATAGTTAATGCCAACTGGAGAATATTTAGTAAAGAATTCATAACTTAGAATAACATTCACAAGAATATTACCTAATTCTAAGAATGTACAGATAATAGAACGATATTTAATCTTTAAAGGGAAATATAGAACTTGGTGTTCTTTTGTTTACAACCTGAACATGATGAGTTTTTATCAAGTCTGTTGTATTTTACTACCCCCCAGTCAGGAAGCTGTTTGACTGTACTGCAAACAGAGGAAGAAAAAATCTTGTCATAATTCTTAAATTCCTTCTGCATGTGTTTTGCTAGACAGTGTTCTTGGATTACTACCTTTATATGATCTTGTACGATTGCCAGAGTCATTCCCATGTAGGTAAGCTTATGGTCACATAAATATTGGTTTATAGCCTGTGGAAGGAATCCAATCATACTCTGTACATATTGGCGGATAAAAGTAGGATCTTGGTACGCATTTCCACAGATTATCCAATCTTTCATTTGGCAAAAATACTGGTCTAGTGATTGGAGGTTACCTAATTGGTTAGACAAAAATAAATCCCTGAAATGCTCTGGATCGATGTCTGCAGAAGAGTCGACAAATTGGAACCTTAAGGCAAGCAATAGTTGTTCTATTGGTTCAGTATGGCCTAAGATTGTCTCTTTTTTTTCTATCGGTGCATAGTGCCACCATGTGTGTGCCAGTCCTCTGAATCCATTAATTATTTGTTGTGCAATGTTTCTCCTGGATTGAGTAGGATCTTCAGAAATTTGCTTTTAGCCCAGCTGGCTAAAAAAGTTATAACATTCTCTAATTCTACATTCGGTTGGCAGTTAGGCATGAACATAGGATTTGCAGGCATCTGTTGCATGGCTTTGTTTAACATTGAAACTCCTGTATTTGCTGCAAACATTGGTAGTCTTGATGTACTCCCTTAGGTTAACATAAATGTATCAGTATCTGGTTCTACTTTGGGGAAAACCAAAAACTGTTTGTATTTGTCTTGTTGGAAAGCAAGACCTTTCTTCTGCACTTGATGCAGAATGTCTTGACTGACAGAAATGACCTCGTCCATTTCTTCATCTTGGGCTAAACTAGCCCCAAAATCCCATGTAGCTAGTTCTTTTTGAATTATGATAAAACTATACGTCCTTTTGAGAGGGGATTTAGGATCATCTGTAAATAGGGTAGATGATTGAGGTTTATCCATTATGGCTGAATAATTTGGTTTTGGTTTTGGAACTTGCTTTTTCAGTATAGCAGTTTTCATGGATAAGACTATTTTGATGGCATCTAACCTTTTGTTCAACTTTTCCATGGCCTGAGTTAGATCTTCAAATTCATGTCCTAGCAACTTAGAATGTGTTAAGATTTTTTCACAGATATTTCTCTATTCAGGTACTGTTTCTTTGAAAGATTGACAAAAGGCCCTTTGGAGCATAGCTCAAAATTACCATTTATCTATGAAATAAATACCGGTAGATCATTAGAACTCTATGTTGTTAATATTGGATAGTTTTTGGCAATTTTAAGGCATTTTATCTAGCATGTAGATGACACCCCTTTAGAGACTACTTTCATGTTTCCAATATTTTGGACCCTTGTGTACCTATTTCTTGTGGTTTCCAAAGACATATTTCTAATAAAGGGATAGATTGTAATGATCAAAACATTCATATACAACCAATAAATACCTCATAATCTGCGATAAGAAGATGTTTATATGATTTGCTAGCTCAAAATAAAATAAAAATAGGATAATCTCAGCTTAGAAGTTTGATCCAAAATTTATAGGAAATATTCCATATAGGCTTAAATTAACAGAAAACTAATTCAAAGTTTCCACAAGGGAATCCATGTAATTGAATAAACAAACCTTGACTACACAACCTCCAACCAAACCCAGCTTCTGTGATCAACAAAAAAATGATAAACACTTATAGGGAAAATGAGTAGGACTCAATAGCTATAGGTGAATCCTTAACTCAATGCCCTAATGTTGGATGTGTCCCACGACTGTACTAAGTCTCAATAACAGACTGCCTTAAACTATTTTCATTTTCGGCCTTCCTCGCTTAAGTTTTCTCTGTTTCAAAATGACATGATTGACTTCAAATAAAACAACCTTCAGAAATGATTTGAAATGTATAGCCCTTTGAGAATACCAAGTAAAACCAACAAACAACTCCACATCTTAAAAACCATGCCATTCAAAAAATCCATTCTTTTAGTACCTTGAAATATACAGGGAAATGAAGATAATAGCATTTTAGGTAGCGAAGTTAAAGATGTCGTAACAGAACTCTGATATCTAAGGACAATCTTCAATTCCATTGTTTTGCAGGTAAAGTACTATCTTCACATTAAATCATTTTATAAGGTTACTCTAAAACTAAAGGCTTTCTCCCATTAATTAAAGGAAAACTTTAAGGCCTAAAAACTGAATCTAAAGTGGCTTAACTTCCATAGGATTTTAGTCTGTCTGTTGAGTGTTAACATAAACAAGTTATATAGGTAGAGTTTGTAAAGGGCCAGGTAGTGTTAAATTCTACTATAGAAATTATGTAACTAATGCGTTATACATCCAAGATTCTCCTGATCACACACTATTTGACTTCATGCACAATATAGAATCTCTTCTACTATTGATCATTACTTGCGGAAATTAAATCAGTTGCATGCACACATTGAAACCATAAAAATTCACACAATATTTTAACAGGAAAGCCTGAAGCTAAAAACCCCAACTATTTGTATATAATATATGTCATAGATATCATGTAACAATCCTCATACAAAGCTGATCATGTCAAGCTCTTAGTACAATACAATCGCTACACACTAATTAGGCCCGATCTAGAAAATCCATGCACCGATCTTTGCCACCTGCTATCCTGACTCTACTGCACAATATCTGCTGAATATTGGCTCTGAATGAACTCGAATTGGTCCAGCCTTGCTCATGAAATCATCATTGGCATCTCCAATCACTGGGTTTTGCAAATCATGCAACACTATAGTCACAACTGATAGTCAACCTGCTCTTTCATCTACCTCTCCATTGGTCTCCACTGAAATTTTCCATGCATTGTAGTTAACTGATGTATTCTTTAGTTTATTAATGAGTTAATAATTAGTGAATTAATTAATAATTAATTCACACCACTCTCACTAGTGTATCAATCAATTAGACTAGATACAACTAGCTCAACTGTGTCTAACTGAGTTAAACTGAACACAACTCCACCAACTACCTCAATCACTCCACCAAACTCTGTCACATGAGTTCTAACTGAAGTATCCATGCAATAGCTCCTCTTAACCCTTAGGAATAGCATAATTCCTTCTGTAAGCTCCTGTGCCACATCTGTGCACTTAAATGAAGTGCTCCAAGAGAATAAGATAATGCTTATAGTCCAAATATTATTAAGAGCTAATAATATTTGACATATCTATTTTTAGACTGGCAATATAAAAATAGATTCTGCCTAGTATGTCTAAAAATAGAAGTCCATCTATTTTTCCAACTTGACCAACCATCCACAAATAACATCTTGCAACTCATAGAATATGATCGACATGTCTAAAAATAGACTGTGCCAAAAATAGCCTGCGAGCCCACTTAGTGAAGGCAACTCTTTTCACTAAGCTCATCATCTTGTTGCAATATCAACACTCCCTCTCAACAAGATAGGGATTATCTTCCACCCCAATCCTTCCTCTATGGTATTCGAATTTGCTCCTGGTGAGCGCCTTCGTCAAGATATCAACATCCTGATCCTTCGTAGGAATGTAAGAAAGTAACATGATATTCCACTGCACACAATCTCTGATATGATGATACCAGATGTCAATGTGTTTAGATCTATCATGAAATACTGGATTAACAGAGAGTTTGATGCAACTTTGATTATCACAATGTATCACAGTAGGATCTAAGTGTGAACCGAACAACCCGACCAGGATCTTCCTCATCCATACAGCCTTTCATGCAGCCAAACTCGCTGCCATGTACTCGGCCTCCGCTGAACTGAGTGCCACAAATATCTGCTTCCTACTGTACCAAGAAATTTTTGTCAACTCGATACTAAAAATCCCTCCAGATGTGCTCTTTCTGTCTGTTGGGCTCCCTGCCCAATCTGCATCCGTGAAGCCATGTAGCTTCACCTCATCCGACTGTTTGTACCATAATCCATATCTCGATGTGCCTCTGAGATATCTCAATACATGCTTTCTTGCCTTCCAAAAGAGCTTGGTAGGCTTAACCATAGCTTGTGAAAGAAGTCAGGTCGTGTATTGACTAGATACATAAGCGACCCCACCAACTGTCGGTAAACAGTGGCATCCACTACCCCTGCCGATGTAGCATCCTCTTTCCTCCAACCAGAAGGAAGAGGAGTGTTGATAGGCTTGCAGCCATGCATTTTGAACTTCTACAGTATCTCCCAGGCATACTTTCCTTGAGACACAAACAATCCATCACTGCGCTGCCAAATTTCCAATCCCAGGAAATAATGAAGGAGGCCCAAGTCCTTCATCTCAAACTCTTTTGCAAGATCGACCTTGCATGAGAGTATCAACTGTTCATCACCGGTCAGTATCAAATCATCTACATAAAGTAAAATGATCAAAAAATTACCCTCCACCACAATCTGGTATAGGCTCGGATCTGCCTCACTCTTGGTGAATCCAAGACCGGTGAAATAAATGTCTATCCGTGTGTACCAAGCATGAGGTGCTTGTTTCAACCCATACAACGCTCTTTTGAGCATGCACACATGCGACTCGCTACTGAAGATCTCGAAACCTTTAGGTTGCTCTATGTACACCTCCTCCTCAATGACTCCATTGAGGAACGCAGTCTTCACATCCATCTGATGAATGTTCCATCCCATCTGTGCTGAGAGAGCTAGGATGCTCCGTATGGAATAATACCTTGCGACAGGTGCAAAGGTTTCCTCATAGTCGATCCCCTCAATCTGTGAGAAGCCCTAAGAACCAAATCTTTCCTTGTACTTCTCGATGCTCCCATCAGCTGCTTGCTTCACTTTGTAGATCCATATCGAACCTATCACTGATTTCCCTTTAGGCCTTGGGACAATCTCCCATGCACTGTTTCTAACAATTGAATCATACTCTTCCACCATGGCATCTACCCATGCAGGTCCTCCACAGGTTCCTCAAAATAGAATGGTTCTATCATGATACACATGCTCATCAGAGCCATGTATCCAGTATATCGGTCAGGTGATTGTCTCTGTCTGTGCTGTGATGTAGATGATCCTACAATCTTCTCTGCATCAAGATTCAATCACTTAGCTTCTATAGTGTGCTTTCGCCCTCTGATGGTTGGCACTGCATGAGTGGTTTCTTCCACTCCATGAACCTCCTCTTGTGGTTGAACCACATCCTGAGGCTCATCCTTAGGAACTAATAGCTCCTCATTTGCATTCAAGTGTGGCTCCCTCTCAAGCGAACACTTCATGGCTTTCTCCTCATGAAATTTTATATCCCATAGCACAACAGTCTTCTAACTGTATGGAAAATACACACGATAGTTGTGGAGTGTATTATTGTACCCCACAAATATCCCAACCTCTCAAGGTTACCATTTCTGGCAGAATCTTCTGCCAGGCAGAATGTAAATGGAGCAGAACAACTGCTTCTAAGAGAAGATTTGTTTCTACGTAAAATGCCTCTTCGGGTGTACTCATGCCAAGTACTGTGAGGATAACGAGCTCTAATATAACTAGGCTGTAAGATTGAGTCACTAGTTTATGGGTAGCCCTAATCATGCAATATCTCTTGCAAAGACCCACATCAGCCTGCTCTTTCACTCAACGACCCCAGCATCTACGGTGGGTTGGGTGAGGTGCCATGTGACTTCTTCAAATTCCCGTGCCGCACCTGAATTCGCCAGAGATGAATTCACCACCATTGTCGCTCCTAAGAGCCTTCACCTGCTTCCCCGATTATTTCTCAACCAATGCCTTGAACTCACAGAACTTTGAGTATGTCTCGCTCTTCTTCTGCATGAAGAAGATCCAGCACTTACGAGAAAAATCATCAACAAATATCACATAATACCCGTGCTTTGCTGTCGAAGCTACTGAGAAAGGTCCACACACGTCTGTGTGAATTCTCTCAAGGATTATCGTGGCACGACTATCCTTCCTTACAAAAGTTGGGGCCCTTTTTCCCAAGTAATCCTCAGACGGATTCACTCACATATAATTTGGGCTTATAAGAGAAATTTGTCACAATTTTCAAAGCACCAAGGTGAAGATAGCTTGAATTTCAGCAGAAGCTTCGAATATGTTCAAACTCCTTCGCTCATTGCTAAAACTAATAACCATCTACCTACAATTGATAAAGGTTCTTAACTCGAACCCCTATCCTCCGGGTTTCACCAGTTGCCTTACTGCACAGGAAAGCCTTTCCCTCGCTAAAGACAACATCATATCCCTTGTCTTCCAACATCACCACAAAGATAAGATTATTCTTCAATCCTGGAACATGCATGACCTCCTTCAAGATGAAAGGTTTTCCAGAATCCCTCTCAAAGGAAATGGTCCTGATACCGGTCGCACTGTATCTACCATCATCACCCATCTCGATGTGCACTCCAAGATCCTTCTCATCTAGATCAACAAACAAATCTTTGTCTCCGGTCATATGGAAAGACGCACCACTGTCAAGAAACCACACTAAACCCATCATACTTGAGACCAAGCATGTGATCAACGAAAAATATAGCTCAAACTGCGAGGCTAAGGCCTCTCTAGCTACAGATCCAACAGCCTGCTTATTTTTCTTCTTCTGTGGACAATTAGTGGTGTAATGTCTGTGTTGGTGACAGTGAAATCACTTCACCTTGGACATGTCCTGCTTCTTGCCTTTCACACTAGATTGAGAAGTATTATTCTTGCTATTCTCGTTCCTTGCTTTGGCAGCCAAAGCGCAATTTTCTTCATCTTCATTCTTCAATGAAGTTCCGTCCCTGGTACTCTGCCTTATCTCCTCTTGCACAAGATCCGACCAAAGTCGCTCCCATCCTAGCAGTTTCTCCCGACCATTGACAGAGTCCTCATAGGAATGCCAACTCTTCGGAAGCCCAAAGAGAGCCAAGCTCACCAATTCCTCTTCATATACAGTAACCCCCACACTTCCCAGCTCATCCCTACACTGGAAAAACTTCATGAGGTACTTGGGTATACTGTCGCCTTTCTCCATTTTTATTTTCCTGAGTTTATCCTTGAGCGCCAACTTCCTCTGGTCGCTCTTGATTTGGAACAAGTCTTTCAAAGCTTTCCACATCAAGAATGGAGAAGCTTTACCATGAAGGCTGGACACTATGTGATCCTTCACACCTTGCAACAGAATCCTTCGACATTTTGTTGTCTTCTTTTTCCATGCGTCAAGTGCGGTAGCATCACTAGAAGTAGGTTTTGGAATTTTTGCATCTATGAACTCCTTCAACCCATTATCCTCCAGCACTGCCTCCATCCTATCCTTCCATGCAATATAATTCGAGCTTCCCTCAAGGGCATACTCCAATCACAATCCGTTGAAAGACATCTCAACTTCAACACCAAGAAAACACTACTGCAAATTCAAATTCCACCAGCACAAAACTCAACCGCTTCAATGCTTTGTGATTGCTCCAATGATCAATATCACTCTGATACCATGTATAAATTATATAAATAATGTGTTATACATCCAAAATTCTCCTGATCACACACTATTTGACTTCATGCACAATACATAATCTCTTCTACTATTGATCATTACTTGCAGAAATTAAATCAATTTCATGCACACATTGAAACCATAAAAATTCACACATATGAACACAGTGTTTTAATGGGAAAGCCTGAAGCTAAAAACCCCAACTATCTGCATATAATATATGTCATAGAGATCATGTAAAAATCCTCATACAAAGCTGATCATGTCAAGCTCTCAGTAAAATAGAATCGCTACACACTAATCAGGCCCAATCTAGCAAATCCATGCACTGGTCTTTGCCACCTGCTAGCCTGCATCTACTGCGCAATTCCTGCTGAATATTAGCTCTGAATGAACTCGAATTGGTCCAGCCTTGCTCACGCAATCCTCATTGGCATCTCTAATCACCGGGTGTTGCAAATCATGCAACACTATAGTCACGAATGATATTCAACCTGCTCTTTCACCTACCTCTCCACTGGTCTCCACTGAAAATGTCCATGCACTGTAGTTAACTGATGTATTATTTAGTTGATTAATGAGTTAATAATTAGTGAATTAATTAATAATTAATTCACACCACTCTCACTAGTGTATTAATCGCTAGGACTAGACATACTAGCTTCCGAACCGTGTTCAATCGAGTTAAACCGAATACAACTCCACCAACTGTCTCATCAACTCCACCAAACTCTATCACAGCTCAATAACCGTCTCCAAAATGGATTCTGTACTTAATCCTCAATAATAGCGTAATTCCTCTCTCGTCGCATCACGTGCTGCCATCTGCGGTGTAGCTTGAACTGAAGTGCTCCAAGAGGATAAGATAATATTTATAGTCCAAATATTATTAAGGGTTAATAATATTTGACTGACCTATTTTTAGACAGGCAGTCTAAAAATAGACTTCGACCTGTATGTCTAAAAATATAGGTCCATCTATTTTTCAACTGAAAGCACCCTCTACAATATAGATCTGGAATTATGAGACAGATCAAGGATATTCTAAAAATAGCATTTATGGCCAAATAGCCGAGTCTGTTTCTAGTGAAGGCGACTTACCGTTGGGCTTACATCTGTTGCAATCTCAACATCTACAAGTTCTATAGGCAGGTATGTAAAGGGCCAGGTAGCCTTTGGATCTCATCTTTTATGAAAGGTGACATATCTAGTAAATTCCACTACAGTCAATCTCCGCAACATATCTAAATAGAATTTCTTCATTTTAATATCCATAAACCACAACCACTTTAAGGAAAATCATGTACATGTGTCATTTCTACCATACATGTGTAGTTTCTCCGATAAACTCTGAAGGCAAACTTTAAAGCATGTGTCATTGGCTTTTTCCCATTAACTTTAAAGCATGTGTCATTTATCAAGGCTTTCTCCCATTAATTCAAGGCAAACTTTAAGGCCTAAAAACTGAAAGTATCTAAAATTCCATAGGATAGGATATCCCAAACTCAAGTGGAGTAAAATGTAAAATGTTAAAAGTGGAGTGTTTTATGATGTAATGGATCTTAATAATCTAGATTGACATGGCTGTATTGAACTTCCATAGGATAGGATCCCCCAAACTCAAGGTGAGTAAAATGTAAAATTTTAAAAGTGGAGTGTTTATGATGTAATGGATCTTAATAATCTAGATTGACATGGCTGTATTTTATTAATGTACCTAAATTTACACATTCCATGTTGCTTTATTCTTGTAAAATGTTAAAAGTGGAGTGTTTTAGGATGTAATGGATATAAATAATCTAGATTGTGTTAAATATGATGTAATGGATCTTAATAATCTAGATTGACATGGCTGTATTTTATTAATGTACCTAAATTTACACCCTCCATGTTGCTTTATTCTTGTGAAATGTTAAAAGTGGAGTGTATTAATGTAGCTAAATTAACACCTTCCATGTTGATTTATTCTTTTAAAATGTTAAAATTGGAGTGTTTTATGATGTAATGGATATAAATAATCTAGATTGACATGGCTACAGTGATATGATGATAGTGTAGGTTGATGTTGAAGTTGTAAAACTCTTGTACATATCAATTATTATAAATTATTAAACAATTTGATAAGTGCTAAATCATACTTCTTATTAAGGACATAACTAATTTATGATGATAGTGTAGGTTGATGTTGAAGTTGTAAAATTCTTCTACATATCAAGGATGAATGATAGTACAAGCCAAAAATGACATTATTATAAATTATTAAAAATCTTGATAAGTGCTAAATCATACTTCTTATTAAGGACATAACTAATTTGTAAGTTGAAATTTTTTTCTTAAAATTCTGAGCCTATTTATAGATGTAAAAATAAAGGTTTCTAGATGTGATTTCTCCCATAAATTTCACGACAAACTAAATTCTAAGGAAAAACCTATGACTTTTGACATATGTCATTTCTATGTCATTTCTCCCATATACTATAATGCAAACTTTAAGGCAAACTATGTACATGTCATTTCTATCTTAAAATCTAGGCAAGGCAAACTTTAAGGCATGTCATTTATAGATATGATTTCTCCCATAAAATTAAGGTAAACCATGGACATGCCATTTTTCCCACAAACTAAAGGCTTTTTCCCATAAATTCAAGGCAAAATTTAAGGCCTAAAAACTTAAAGTGGCTGAAATTCCATAGGATTTTAGTCTATCTCTTGAGTGTTAACTTCTATAAGTTCTAAAGGCAGAGTCTGTAAAGGGCCAGGTAGCCTCTGGATCTCATCTTTTCTGAAAGGTGACATATCCAGTAAATGCCCCTATAATCAATCTCTGGAACAGATCTAAATAGAAGTTCTTCATTTTAATATCCATAAAACACAACCACTTTAAGGAATACTGTGTACATGTGTCATTTCTCCCATAAAATCTTAGGCAAAGTTTTTAAAGCATGTGTCATGTTGGCTTTCTCCCATTAAATTTAAAGCATGTTTTTAGTAAGTGCATAAAATAATTTTTGCAAACCATGTAAATTTAATTTCGCCCACAAACTAAAGGCTTCCTCTCATTAATTCAAGGAAAAATTTAAAGCATAAAAATTGAACCTAAAGTGGCTGAACTCTCATAGGATTTTGAACTTCCATAGATTTTAGTCTGTTTGTTCGGTGTTAACTTCTACAAGCTCTAAATGCAGAGTCTATAGAGGGCTAGGTAGCCTTTATATCTCATATTTTCTCAAAGGTGACATATCCAGTAAATGCCCCTACAGTCAATCTCTGGAAAATAAATAGAAATTCTTCATTTTAATATCCATAAACCATTATCACTCTAAGGAAAACCTTGTACATGTGTCATTTCTCCCTTCTCGCACAAAATTTTAGGAAAAATTTAAGGCATGTGTCATTTCTATTTCATTTCTCCTACAAAATCATAAAGGTGTGACTTTTGACATAACTTCATCAACCACCACAACAAGTTGTTTTAGTAAGTGCATAAAATAATTTTGCAAACCATGTAAATTTCATTTCTCCCACAATCTAAAGGCTTTCTCCATTAATTCAAGGCAAAATTTAAGGCCTAAAAAGTAAACCTAAAGTGGCTGAACTCTCATAGGATAAGATCCCCCAAACTAAAGGCTTTCCCCCATTAATTCAAGGAAAACTTTAAGGCCTAAAAACTGAACCTAAAGTGGCTGAACTTCCATAACATTTTAGTTTGTTGGTTGAGTCTTAACTTCTACAAGTTCTAAAGAAGTCTGTAAAGGGCTAGGTAGCCTCTGGATCTCATCCTTTCTTAAGGCATGTAAAGGGCCACGTAGCCTTTGGATCTCATCCTTTCTTAAGGTATGTAGTTTCTAGATGTGATTTCTGCCTTAAATTTTAAGGAAAAATTTCATGCAAGCCATGCATGAACCATGTATATGTGTCATAAATCTCCCTTAAACTCTAGGAAATGCAATATTTAATGCATCTCATTTCTAGATGTGAATTCTACCATAAAATTTAAGTCAAAATTTAAGATAAACCATGCACATGCCATTTATCTCATGCACATATGTCATTTCTCCCATGCATTTGCAATGAATGTCAATTTAATATATTTTTATAGAATTTGTTATTTATTTATTTATTTATGGTTTAAAAATGGACATTATGCATACATGTTTCTTGCTATCCCAATCCAGGGAAAGAAATGATTACATATGTGCTTTCCAATATTGCTACTAGCAAAGTTGTCCAAAGGAAAATGAATATACCTGGAAGAACAACAAACAACAAGGCATATTATATTGCATTGATAGAAGGCTTGGGAAGTGTTTGGTCAATTTAGTGTCCTAAATTGATTACATAAATGATTGACCGAGGTTAGTAATCTTGTGAAGTGCGGTGCACTATATATGCTAGAAGCCTATTTCTTGATTCATTGTATGTATTTTATGTTGTTTTGGGGGTTTTGTTCTTTTTATGTTTAAGAATGTTCAATCTAAAACTATGAAAAGAGTTAAAGGAATCTAATGATTTTTAAGAAGGAAGAAAAATAAGTGTGCCTAATTCAATCTAATTTTCATAAAACAAACCAAAACTTTGTGGGCTAGTTAGAACCTAATTTGGAAAACAAAGAATCTATCTTATCTGATCATTAGTCCTAATCCATGGATTTATTTCTAAAACTAAGATTGAAAATTACAATGCCTATTTGAAGTGAAAGTAGAAAATGAAACAACTAGTGTACCTCTATTTACTTCAACATTCAATGATTAAGTATGACCTTATTGAGATGGTGTTAAGCAACTGTTTATAATTTTAATATGCTAATGTCCTAAAACAATAAGCAAAGAATGCAATGAAAACATCTAAGGAATGTTTAGTTACTTCCAATATTCAATTGTGAAGAGTGATATTCTTGAGATAGTGTTAGGTAACTAATTACACCTGTTGAACTAGAAAACTAAGTAAAATCCGCAGAAAGATAACTCAGAAATTACACTCATTAATCATTCAACCATTCCATCTTTAAACATGATCAGATCAATCTCTTTTAGAACGATTTTTAGGAATATTATTGCTTGCAATTAAGTGAGGGTCTTGAAAGGAAAAGCATGTAAGATTTAACTAAAATCAACTAATGTACAATTGAATTTTCTGCAACATTCAAATGTAAAGTGTTTAGCCTCTTGAGATGCTTTAGGAGAAATCAATTATACCTTAGCCTTTGGAAAGAAAATGACAATGTGAAAGGTAAATTCAACCACTGTATGTGTGTGATATTGAACCATTTAGTGTAGGATCAACATATTGAAAATGGATTTTATAAACATCTTTGTCGACACAGTAATTGACAACTATGTTCTAAAGGAATAAAGGACAAAACAATAAAACTAAGCAACTGTGTATTCTTGTCTCTTCAATCTTTAATTCAGTTTGAAAGCAAAGTTTTCTATTTCCATGAAATATCTTAGAAGAGTAAGTCTGCACAATTGTAATTTATCATTATGCTATTGATTGAAAACTGAAATAAAATGTTAACCTAATTAGAAAATAGAATCGCTGAAAATAGTTGCTGAAATTAAACTAAAAACAACAAAATGAAAAAAAAAAACCTTCTTCAGTTGTAGGGGCCGTTTGTAACTGATGTGGTTGAACTGCTAGCTGATTAAGGATGTAATCAAGCAATCATGAAATTCATATTATGATAAAGTGAAATTTGAATACAGAATATTATAAAAATGCCTGAGTTTAACACTTAATTTCTGCACTCCCTTTTGATCTTGTACAACCGATATTTAAAGGGAAATTACATAAATGATTATGAGATATACTTGATATAGGTGTCTAATTTGAATTAGACTTGCAATAGGACTGTTGGACTCTTGCTAATTCGAATTTAGAATTTCAATAGGACTGTTGGAGCAATCAAGAGTCCTACTGCTTTTAGATAACATACTTTGACTTCATCTTTGACCGTGATCTTAGGCTCGCTTTTCTGTCAATCTAGACCGAGTGAGTAGGATAGAATCCATGTAGGCATCATTATATAAACACCCATGTGGCCCAATTCCTCATTTTACTCCTAGAACTTGCTAAACCATGAGAGTGGCTACAAAATGCACAGTTAGCTGCAGAACAGGCTGCATTTTGTAGCTAAATTGCAAAAATATATCCAAATAGAAAGAGCATGAAAATATAATATGGAAATAATTTTAATGCATCCTTAAGACAAAACATAGCATTTTTCATTGATTGGGGTTTGTGATCTTATGGGAAAGTGCTGGAAAGGTGTGAGAAAACTGTCAAAGAGAGGGTAAATCTGAGGTTCAACATACCCCCACTACAAAATCATTGCATGTCCTCGTGAAATTTGCCAAAAATGTGAGTTCTTATCTCCTACTGCATTTTCTTTGATACCTCTGCTAGCACATCTAATTTTCTTCTTTTGTTCTTCTTTGAAGTGACTGTCATTCTGGGCCTTTTCATAAGAAGCTGGAACTTGAGGTTAATGACTGCTCTGTTCAATAACTTATTCTTCCTCTTCAATTTCCTAGTTTTATTATACCACAATCCTGGATGAAAAATAGTATTATCATGAATTTCCTTGTCCAATTTGTTTTTCTCCTTCAAGGTCTCATTGTTGGGGCCCTTGTTTTTGATTGTCTTTGAAATCTTGGTTAGAACATTTTGAATTTTGACCTTTTGAGTTGCGGCATGAAGACACATGGCAACCGCGACCGCGTCGCAACTACCAGGAGTCGCAGATCTATCAAGGTGGCGCGGAAGCATGAGATAGATGAAGATAGAACACGCACAAGTACAGATGAAGAAAACACACAGCAGAAGACAAAAAGAGGAACATGCAGATAACAGGAGAGAAGCTGGGAGCAGCTGAAGAAAAGACACAGAGAAACTGATAGTCGCGAGAGCGGGTGAATAAATAACCGTCACCCGGCTGGAAGAAGTAGAGGGTGAAGAGGTTGCGAGGCTTGTAACAGGAGAAGAAGCACAGGGCGACTGCGGGAAATCATGCATGACCTTCCTAGGGATCCTCATCTTCTCTATTCTACCTTTCTGTTCCGGAAACCATCTGTATCAGATTTGTAAGCTATCATTGAGAATGCCATGTAATCATGTGTTTGGCCAAAAGATTAATACACTGGAAGGTTGCTGTCTCAATAAGATGTTTACGTGCCTGTAATGTGTTTATGCTGGTTTAAAATTTTATTTGCAAATGTCTTAATGCTTATTAAGTGATCTTGCGTCTATAACTCTGTATATGTAATCGATGCACTGTCCTTCATGAGTTGCGAATTTGTTCCTTGCCATTGATCTCATCCCCTTCTGCATGTGGTTGCGGCATGCCTCGGGTGAGACTCACTGCTCTCTGGAGCAGGGTGAAAATGCCAGCGTGTTCCTAGACTACATCGGACCCCTTTATTGGCCACAACTCCTGAACCTGGGTCTTGTCCGCGAGACCTGTCTTCTTGCCAAAAAATGGTTCTGTTGCCGGGACCTGCATGTTCTGAGGGGACCTAGATCATGGTATCGAGGATTTTTGAAGGAGAGATACGTCGATGGTGGGATGATCATCTTGACCAGTTCATTGCTCAGCAAGCAGAGCTGACCAAGAAAAAGGAGGCGGCGATTAAGGAGCTTGTTCTTTTCTCTGACTCATCCAGTGATACGTAAGAAATTTTCTGGGGAGGGTTCCCTACGAACCTTTACAATTGGTTGCGGAGGTTACGAGCGATGGTGCCCCAAGAAGGTTTGCGGAAGATAAACCGCAGGTGGGCGCACGAAGATCTGGTGGCACTGCACCGGGTGGACACTGAACTGACCCGCGCGGTGGATTTTTGGGTAAGGACCACGTTAGAAGGATACACTGTGGAGTTTACTGCTGAGTGCTACCAATCCTTCTCGAAAGCTGAGACTGTTTTCCACTCAGGGCTAAGGGGGAGGCTGCTGAAGGAGATTCCGCTGTGGATCAAAGCTCTGATGGTGGACGAAGGGTTGATTGAATTCCACAAAACGAGCATGGAAGCGTAAACCACCCGTGCTGGGGGAAGGGTTGAGGGGACCGATGCTATGTAGAATGTGAAAGTGGGGAGCGGGGAATGGATGTTGAGGCCGCATGCAAGTTGCGGGAGCGATGTGCGCATCGGCGGGCACAGATCGCCGATAGGTGGCGAAGAAGGGTAATGCGAGATTTGAAGAGAAGGGAGATTGAGAGGAAAAATCAGAAGGAGGCGCCTCAGAGGACAGGAACTATGGGTATGGATACCCGGGAAGAAGACGGGATAGCGGTGGAAGTGCAGTGGGTGCATGGGAGCCCAGCGACGCGAGAAAGAGAGATAATGACGAGTGAAGATAATGGAAAGATGCAGCCCGAAGAGATTTTCGATGACGAATGGCACGGCGTGATGCAGCGGATGTTTCAAGATCAGACGACACCCACCCCTCCAGGCAGCCCTACTTCTCACCTTCTGCATGGCAGGATCCCGACCTTCCCCTGGTACTGTATCAACCGTTAAGTAATATTTTTATTCAGTTACAAGCATTGATTCAGTCATACAATAGTTCATCAGCGTTAGTAACGTCCGGTAACAGCAACGTTACTAGTAGTGGTATTTTTCCTAGTGGGACCGTTACACAACCAGGACCTGGAGGATTTATCCTGGTCAATTCTCCACAAGCACACATGGATAGATCTTTCACCTGGTATCTAGAGTTCTCTGGCCGGGGCAATGATGATGTAGAGCAACACTGGTACCTGTGCGAAGCCATCTGGAGGGCTCTCTAGACACCAGATGCAGGGAAGTTAATAGAATTCCAAACCACGCTCAGAGAGAGGGCTCGGCGATGGTTTATCAAGTGGTACGAGGCTCATCCTAACCCCGTAATTGCAAACGTGAAGCGAGATTTTGTCCGTGAATTCAAGCTTCCCTAGACAGACCAGCAGGGCCTGTCAGAGCTGTGGGAAATTAAGCAGAAGGAAGGTGAGACCACGTGGGAGTTGATGCGGCGATTCAAGGACGCGATCGGGAAACTTAGCTACCCAATCGATCCAAACCACCAGAGGGACTGGTTCATCAAGGTCGTCTCTCGATATAACCCCTCTCACGGCCAAGATCGACACCGTGTGATTTTGCTGTGCCATGAAGATCGGGCTTTCATGGCAAGCTACCCCCAGCACGGGGGCCCACCGCAAGATCCTTCTTTGATAGGGTTGCAACACCAGATTGCTGCCTTGAATCGAAGGCTCAAGGGAGCCTACCGCCGGAGACCAGCAAATCCCACGTTTGGTGTACCTACTCGGGTCGGACAGCCGCAACCGAGTGTCCCTGGGCCGCGCCGCACGTGCGGACCCCCCTGGCCGGGCAGCATCCAGGGGGGTCCAAACCCCCCGTGGCGGGCAAAGAAATGGGATGAACCCAGGAGTCTACCACCGCAATGATTACGTGTTGTCTCTGCCCCAACCGGTTCCTCCACCAGTGAGTACCGGCGTAGATTTGCCGGAGGCCGGGGCATCCTCCCCGCCTGTCTGGCATATGCAGGCGACTCCACGGTCCCAGACACGGGGACAAATTTTGTGTTTCCACGACTCACAACACTAAGTAGTGCAGGGCGCTTGACGCACTGGCGGATCGATTGGATCGTCCCTCCTACAGGGTGAACGAGGCTCCAAGGGGAAGAGGCGGCAGCATGCGGGGAGGCCGCACAGGCGGACGCGGTCCGGTGAAATGTTACAACTGTGACCAGGAGGGTCACGTGGCTCGAGAATGTCCCCTCCCGCGACGACCCTGGTGTTCCCAGTGGCGGGTAAACGCCCACGCCACCGAGGACTGTCCGGAGCTCATCAAGAAGTGGGAAGAACGGGCGAGGTAGAGGGGAGAGAATCTGATAAACTCAGAGCTGCAAGGGACCGTAACCCCAGACATGCATAATGTCGCGATCGTGACGAGGGGTGGAAAGAAGACTGGAGAGGATGCCCACGGGAAGGAGCCAGCACGAGTGGTTCGGCCGACATCCCCGAAGAAGTTAATCAGGCCCGAAGTCTAGAAGAAGTATTTCCAAGAGGCAGTTGAGGCGTTTTCCCAGCTGCGGGACGAGGGAGGTCTGGAGGAGCCCATGCTGCCGGAATCTGGGGCGCAGAACGTCGCAGGTACGGTGGTCGAGGATTGGCTCCGGCTATTCCTCAGGATTGTTGACAACGCTGCGCTGCGGCAGCAGCTCAAGCATGCTTTGGAAGGAGCACTGCAGGGGCGCATAGGACTTAGAGACCCAGCAGACACTGGCCCCCAATACGTGCAGCACGTGAAGCGGAACAAGCAACGAACAGGCAAAGAATTCCGGCTTAACACGCAGGTCGCGGGATTCCAAATCAGCGACACCATGTTGGACTTGGGGTTCGACGTTAACATTCTGCCACAGAAGACATGGGAGGCTCTTGGAAGGCCATGGCTAGCCTACTCACCAATCCAACTCAGGATGGTGAACCAGTACTGTATTCTGCCAATCGGCCGGCTCGAGGGTGTCGAGGTCGATGTTGCGGGGGTGAAGACATACACCGATTTTGAGGTTATTGATATCATGGGCGACAAGGATCCCTATCCCGCCTTACTCGGCATTGATTGGGATTTTGAGAATTACGCCATCATCGACCTTAAAAAGGAGCTGATGATCTTTGAGGATGGGGAGGTACAGGTCACCTAGCCCCTCAACCTGTATCAGGGCCCGCGATATACGAAAACAGTGGACAATCGGGAGGATGCTAAGATGATGGACCACCTTTATCAGATGACCGCAGGAAAGTGGGACGACTATATTAACCCGACCGCAACTGGCTCTGTCAGTTGGTGGAGTGTGCAGAGCTCGAAGCTCGGATCCGAACTCGCGTGGGAAGACTGGCAGCAAGGGGGGTATGAGACCACCACACGGAGATGTGCTTCCATTGCCCAAGTCCGGTGGGTCGGGACTGAGATTCGCGGATATCCCACCTTGTCAAACATGCAGGCAGTCAATACTTTTATTACCAAGGTGGAAGACCTGGTCCCAGTTGAAAGCCGGATGCCACTTTTGGATGTGGCCTTGCAATCCACATCGGCCCGGTGGTGGAAGAATCACTGCAACACTCTGTTGCGATGGGAGTGCGTGGCAGATGCTCTGCGGGCATTCTTTAAAGAGGACGAAGGACCTTGCAGTATGCTTAAATATCATGGGACTTTCGACCCGCGACACCACTTGCGGGCCCGCGAGGAACAGTGGCGTAGCACTAGGTACCTTGAGGAGCTGTGGGTCCATAGGTTTACCCACTCCCTGGGTACGATTCCCCAGGCCTAGTACCTGGAGGAAGAATGGAAACGGGGAACTCGCTCTTGGCAGGAAGTTACGGACAAGTTCGTTCGGTGCTTCTTGTTCGAAGGAGAGACGGCGTAGGAGTCTTAGGCCCTACAGGAAATCAAGGAGGTCTTGTGTTTTCGCCATCCCGAGCCCGACGGGGGCCCGGTTGTGTCACGACCTAAGGTCAGGCGCGAGTTGGTTTTCCACCGGATTGACGGCGATCCGGATGACGATAGTCTGGAGGACCTTAGGCATCTCTATTTTGACGAGAGGGAAGGCGAGCGCAACATCAGTGAAGAGCTGACGACTGAAGGAGTCCATTTACAGCCACTAAAGACGAAGAAGCTGAACATTGGAACAGACGAGAAACCCAAGCTCGCAATGGTGGGAGATTACTGGGACGAAGAAACGACAAGAGAAATTTTCAGCCTCCTCCGGGAATACGAAGATTTGTTCCCGTCCTCGGTTGCGGACCTGAAGGGGATCAAGGGGGACCTGGGCGAAATGAAAATCATGCTAAAATCGGGGGCCAGGCTGGTGAAGCACCGACCCTACCGGTTGAACCCACGTATCAAAGAAAAGGTCAAGATGGAGATCGACAAGATGCTGGCTGCAGGTCTTATCTTTCCAGTAGAAGAAGCAGAGTGGGTGAGTCCCATTTTCATCCAGAACAAGAAGGAAAAAGTGGAGATCCATGTCTGTGTAGAATACTGGAGCCTGAACAATGCCTGCATCCACGATCCATTTCCCACTCCTTTCAGCGATGAAGTTCTAGATCATGTTGGGGGAAACGAAGCTTATTCCTTCACTGATGGGTTTTCGGGTTACCATCAGGTGTGCATCGCTGAGGAAGACAAAGCAAAGACGACAGTCACCACTGAGTGGGGATCATTTGCATACCACATTATGCCGTTTGGTCTTAAGAACGCACTGGCTGTGTTTTCCTGAATTGTCATTGCTGCTTTCCGGGAGTACATTCACAAGTTCTTGGAGGTCTACATGGACGACTGGACCGTCTACAGCCTGTTGAAGAAACACGTCTCCCTGTTGCGTATTATGTTTGATCGGTGTCGTCAGCTGTAGATTTCCTTGAACTTGAAGAAATGTATTTTTGCAATTCCATTCGGCACACTCTTAGGCCACGTGGTGTGCAAGCAAGGGGTCTGTGTCGATCCCGCCAAGGTCGCGGTCATCGTTCACATGGAAGCCCCCGAGACCGTGAAGCAGTTGCGGGCACTGCTCGGGCACACAGGATATTACAGGCGATTTATTCGCAACTATGCAAAGATTACGGCCCCTTTGGAGAAACTGTTGTGGAATTCAGAGGTGTTCCAGTGGACGGCGGAGTGTATTAAGGCACTTGACACCTTGAAGGAAAAGTTGGCGACGGCACCCATACTTGTTCATCCCGACTGGGATAAGCAGTTCCATGTGCATATTGATGTGTCCGGTATTGCACTTGGGGCTGTCTTGGTGCAACCCGGGGAGACGACAGTTGACCACCCCGTCTACTTCACCAGCCGCAGGCTATCGAACGCGAAGAAGAATTACACCACGACCGAGCGGGAGGCATTGGCGATGGTGTACTCCCTCCAGAAGTTCCGCCACTATCTTCTGGGCGACAAATTCACATTCTTCACGGACCACTTGGCATTGAAGTACCTGGTGAATAAGCCTGTGTTGGAAGGACGAATCTGTCGCTGGCTTCTACTTTTCCAGGAATTCACGTTTGAGGTGATTTTCAAGCCCAACAGGTTGAATGTCGGTCCCGATCATTTATCCAGGTTGGAGATGGGAGAGAATGAGGGCTCGTTGGATGATCAGCTGCCGGATGCCGACCTCTTTCGAGTCGAAGCAGTACCAGATTACCTGGCTGACATTGCCACTTATCTGACCACGGGACAATGGCCTCAGGATTATACCCTGCTTCAGAAACACCACCTGGTTGTCCGGGCGGTCGACTACCAATTGATCGCGGGGTAGCTATACAAACTGGGCCTTGATGAGGTGTTGCGCAGATGCGTTCTTGACCACGAACGGGAAGCGGTGATGTGGGAATGTCACAGCGGTGTTGTGGGAGGGCATGTGGGTGCAAAACCCACCACAAGGAAGGTGCTCCAAGCTCGCCTATGGTGGCCGACAATACATGCTAACTGTAAGGCCTATGTGAAGCGCTGCGATGTTTTCCAGCGGACGGGAAGGCCTTCACACCGGGACAAGCTTTCGCTACACCCAGTGCATGTGTTATGGCCATTCGAAAAGTGGGCTGTCGATTTCGTAGGTCCCATTGCCCTGGTCGCCAGACACTCCAAGGCCCGGTACATCATTACCGCCACAGATTACCTCACCCGGCGGGCGGAGGCAGCGGCGGTACGCAACTGCTCGGCAGAGACCGCTGCCCGGTTCATTTTTGAACACATCATCAGCCGGTTTGGCTGCCCATGGAGCTTAACCAGCGATCAGGGCACACATTTCATTAATGCCACGGTCAAGTCACTACTGGACACGTTTATGGTTCAGCATCATAAAATCAGCCCATACCACCCGCAGGCCAATGGTACTGTGGAAGCATTCAACAAGATTCTTGAAAAAGGCTTGACTAAAATTTGCAATGCTCAGCGCGACGATTGGGATGAGCGTCTCCCAGCGGCATTGTGGGCCTACCGGACCACGGTGAAACGCTTGACCAATCAGACACCATTCCAGTTGGTGTATGGCCGGGAAGCTATGATTCCCGCCGAGTTCACTGTACCCAGTCTTCTGATCGCTACGTCTCTTCAGTTCTTAGAAGAGGAGTCACTTCGGGAACGCCTCCAGGAGCTACAGGAGCTGGATGAGGCCTGATTCCTGGAAAAATTCCACCAGAAGGTTCAGAAGGCCAGGCAGAAAGCGTGGCACGATCGCCACATCAAGACCAAAGCCTTCCAAGTTGGCGGCAAAGTTCTCTTATATGATAACCAGTTCCAGAAGTTTCCAGGCAAGCTCCAGATGCACTGGTTGGGACCCTACTTTGTCATTGAGATCCGCGAATCAGGAGCCGTTCGGTTGGCACAGATGGATGGGACAGTTCTCCCTGGGTGGGTGAATGGCGCACGCCAGAAACCCTACCAGGAGTAGGTACCTTTCACTTCTCATCAATAACTCTCGCAACCGAGAGAACCCGTAGAGTAGCTTAGTCGAATAACTCTCCCGCAACCAGGATGAGTGTAGGGAGTATTTTCCGTTCATAGGTAGTCTGTCAAATAACCGGTCAGTTGCAGGTACATCACCACAACCGACTGTAGTCAGGCGGACCAGTCCAGCGTGTCACGGCGCCAGTCCAGCGTGTCGTCCTTGTAGGATCCATCCACGTGCCAGTGTCAGTCTGTAGGATCGCTAAGATTTGCATCATAAATTACCATAAGTAGACAGTAATCATACCATAATCATTTTCCATCACCCGCAGTTCCCTCAGCCGTCACGTCCGACCATCTCCCCATGACGCCGTCAGCAACTGTCAGATTACACACAAGCATGCGATCGATCGCACAATTATCGCAGGCAAGAAGGATTGCAAGAATTAATTGTCGTTATGGGGTCTCATCAACTCCGCTCATGCCAGGGGATGACATAACTTGCATGGAGACCAATAGCACGAGAATGATGGACCAGTTCAATTTGGAAATTGCAGCGACTCCAGA
The DNA here is from genome assembly GCA_034641835.2 of Pinus albicaulis. NCBI lineage: Eukaryota > Viridiplantae > Streptophyta > Pinopsida > Pinales > Pinaceae > Pinus > Pinus albicaulis. The sequence goes on from JAXQQM020062685.1 coordinate 42,431, forward strand.
GCAGTTGAAGCCTCAAAGCGCACCGCACCCAGAAGGAAGCTCCAGAAGAATTTCCAGGTTTACCAGCGCCATGCCAAGATGCCGAAAGCTCTCTTATCCGTTGCTGAACCAGTACTGGACAGTCGAATCCACCGAACAGAGTTGCTGGTTGGAAAGTATGACAGTGCAGCGTTGATGGACACCAACCTGTCTGACCCAGCCGAATTCCCCCACCTCCATTGGCAGACATATATGGAGCATCACTACACGCCAGGCAGTAGCTCCAACAGCCGAATGCGACAAGAATACAGGGGCCTCCAGCAATCGTCTTTGATGAATTTAAGGACTCTTCCTATTTTTGGAACTACAGGACCGGCCCTGCAATGCACCCGGTTCCTCCTTAGTCGAATACAGAACGGTTCCCTGTGGCTCAATGAGGAAATCCCCATTCATGCCGAAGACATTTATCAGCTTACAGAGCTGTCTCAGAATGGCACAGATGTCTCTGCTGCTGGCCAAACATCTTCCAAGCGCGCCCGAAAGTCGGGTGACATAGACCTGTACACCAAGTATGGCACCCGCTGGGGGGGGAAAGGTGCCAAAATTGATTTGATTAATAAGCCGGAGATTTGGTTCGCTTGCTACCTCATTGCTAGCAAGACGATGCAGCACTATACCAAGGGAGAGTGCACCTTGGATACAATCTCCATTGTGGAGCACTGTATCCAGGGCACCAGGTTGAATTGGTGTTCTTTCGTGCTAAAAGAACTCTTCGCGGCCATCAGCGTTACTAGTAGTGGTACCAATAAAATGTACTGATGCAAGTTGTTGTTGATTCCATAAAACCATTAGTCTTCATCGAAGCCTAAATTCATGGTAAAATTATTACCATGCATGGGAAGAAATCATTGGATTATCGATCAATGATGAAAATCGTTAACCAATGCGAGACAACTCACCGATAATGTAAATAAGTGTCAAGGTACCTGAGTGCATCTTGAAAGGGACGAATGAATGTCTCGAAGTCGAGTCGCCAGCAAGCTTTGACAATCAAGAGAAATTGTTGTATTCCCATTGTTATCAACGAAGAGGCTTGCCATTAATGTATGCAAGCTCCAAGGCACTTCAAATAATCTCTGATCTTGATCCCAAATAAAGTGTTGAGGTATGGGACAAGATCTGTTGGAAGGTGGGCCTTAAGGAATCCCACATCAGCCAACTCGAGCATAGAACCAAAAAAATGATTTCAAGAACCATACTAAAATATTGAAACCATCATCAAATTGCAGAACTTATTGTCAACTTTGCTCGCGAGTTGCCTAGTTTTCAAGCAAAGCTCATGTCCAATTGCACCAGCAAGTTGGTTTTCACAATAGGACTTATTTTTCTCTTTACTTTTTTTTTTATATGTCCTACTCTACTTGAAAGATAAATCTTATTCAAGTATATGGATACTTCTAATGGAACCATGTCTATAATAGGATGATAGATAAACTCATATGCAGGTTTGAAATATACTCTTTGATATGTACCCGTATATGAGAGACCAATTGCCTTGATTGAGATGATGCCAGAAGATACAAAATAATTGAGCATTGGGATCTGATGTCTCTCTTGAACCAAGATTCAATGTAATCTTGTATTCCTTGGCTTCTTGCTATCATGTCATGCAAGTCTTCAGAGATGTGAACGTCATTTATAGAATCTGGTGATAGGCAGGCATGAAACTTTTCAATCTCTGGTTCTAACAACTTCTCTTTATCAACAGACATCCATGATTCTTGGAACTTATCTGAGTCTTCTTCTTCTGGTTTTTGTTCTTCAATGATATCTAGTAAATCATTTTGAAATACCTCAAAATTGTAAGTTGATTTAGGTGTTTTATTGTTGGGGATATGAAATGGTTGTGCATGTAGTGGAGTGGGAATGGATATTTGGGGAGCTTGTGTGGATGGTAATGGGAAAGGTTGAATTGAGGTCAAATGAGGGTGATATTGATGTTGTAGTGAAGGTGAATGATATGGATGACATTGATGATGGTTTTGAGGATAGAGAGGGAAATATTGAGGATATGGTGGATTTTCTTTGTAGGGCCTTTGCCAAATTTGTTGCCAAGATTGGTTTTGAGGTTGGGATTGAGATGGCCAAGGTTTCCATGGTTGGTTTTGAGGTTGGGATTGAGACGACCAAGATTTCCAAGGTTGGGATTGAGATGTACAAGGTTGCCAAGGCAAGGGTGTTTTCCAATTACTTTGAGATTGTTGTGCATAACCCTGAAATTGAGAATTGAGATCTTGCATCATACAAGGTTGATGAGGCTACCCTGGTCTTCTTGGAGCTACATAAAAAGATTATTCCATTGTTTGATTTTCTTCCTGGTAAACTGCCTTTAACCCTAGTAATGATGGATAATCTTTAGTAGTATGTGATCCTGCACAGATGTCACAAATTTTAATGTTATCAAGTGGACATTCATGAAAAGCATGTTTCTTTCTACATTTAGGGAAAATATAAATGAAGTAGCATTCTCATTTTTATGTATTTTTTGCATTCTTAGCATGTCAATTTGTTTATTTAAATTACCAAGAATGTTTAGCAAATTGTTAAGTTCAGTTTGAATTACCAATCCTGATGTTGACTTACTTACTCTTGCCATAAATGGATCTTGAGGGGATCTTACATACTTTTCTTTTCCTCTTGATATGTTCTTGCACAATTCACAAATCTCTTGAAATGACAATTGACAGACATATTCTTTTCCCACCAGATTAAGAAGAGCAATCCATTAATCCTTTATAGCATTTAGTAGGAGAATTTTTAATGCGTCTAATCCTAAATTATGCAATTTATATGTTTTGATATTATAAGTAAATCTCTCCACTAAATATTCTAGGCTTTCATCCTCTTTTTGGTTCATCTTAAAGACTTCATTTCTAAAGTCATGGTGTATGCAATAATCTTTAGATTTTTCCAAAAATACTCTTTTCATATCATCCCATGTCCTTATAGAAATTTTTCCTATTCATGAACCATCTAAGAGCTCTATCCTTCAATGTTAGTAGAAACAAATTCAATTTTTGAATGTTAAATGAGTAGCCATAAGATCTACACATTATTTCAAATTCAAAAAGAAAGGTTTTCGGGTCTTTTGATCTCATACCTTTGAAGGTAGGAAGTACAGATGGAGGGATGTTCTTCATTTAAACATTGATATTAGTTTCTTGAATGGGAAATCCAAAAGGATCTTCCTCATTTTCATCATCTCCATCCATTTTTTCAACCTCCTTTGTTACCTCTTCTTCTACCTATAAAAATAAGAATTCCTGATGTGGATGTGTGGCTCTTACTGCAGCACATGATATAGTGGGTGTGGTAGGTGATTGAAGTTTTTTTGTTTTTTGTTTTTAATGAAAAGAAAAAGGCTCCTATTTACACTTCCCTGACAATGGCACCAAAATGTTTGGTCAATTTAGTGTCCTAAATTGATTACTTAAATTATCGACCGAGGTTAGTAATCTTGTGAAGTGTGATGCAATATATATGCTAGAAGTCTATTTCTTGATTCGTTGTATGTATTTTATGTTGTTTTGGGGTTTTTTTTTTTTTTTGATGTTTCAGAGTGTTCAGTCTAAAAATATGAAAAGAGTTAAAGGAATCTAATGATTTTTAAGAAGGAAGAAAAAGAAGTGTACCTAAGTCAATCTAATTTTCATAAAACAAACCAAAAACTATGGGCTAGTTAGAACCTAATTTGGAAAAAAAATAATCTATCTTATCTGATCATTAGTCCTAATCCATGGATCTATTTCTAAAAATAAGATTGAAATTTACAATTCCTATCTAAAGTGAAAGTAGAAAATGAAACAACTAGTGTACCTCTGGTTACTTCAACATTCAATGATTAGGTATGACCTTATTGAGATGGTGTTAAGCAACTGTTTGTACTTTTAATTTGCTAATGTCCTAAAATAGTAAGCAAAAAATGTAATGAAAACATCTAAGGTATGTTTAGTTACTTCCAATATTCAATTGTGAAGAGTGATCTTATTGAGATAGTGTTAGGTAACTAATTACACCTGTTGAACTAGAAAACTAAGTAAAATATGTAGAAATATAACTTAGAAATTGCTCTCATTAATCATTCAACCATTCCATCTTGAAACATGATCAGATCAATCTCTTTTAGAATGATTTTTAAGAATATTATTGTTTGCAATTAAGTGAGGGTCTTGAAAGGAAAAGCATGTAAGATTTAACTAAAATCAACTAATGTACAATTGAATTTTCTGCAACATTCAAATGTAAAGTGTTTAGCCTCTTGAGATGCTTTATGAGAAATCAATTATACATTAGCCTTTGGAAAGCAAATGAGAATGTGATAAGGTAAATTCAACCACTGTATGTGTGCGATATTGAACCATTTAGTGTAGGATAAGCATATTGAAAAAGGATTTTATAAATATCTTTTTTGACATAGTATTTGACAACTCTGTTCTAAAGGAATAAAGGACAAAACAGTGAAACTAATCAATTGTGTATTCTTGTCTCTTCAATCTTTAATTCAGTTTGAAAACAGAGTTTTCTACTTCCATGAAATATCTTAGAATAGTAAGTCTGCACAATTGTAATTTATCATTTTTCTATTTATTGAAAACTGAAATAAAATATTAACCTAATTAGAAAATAGAATTTCTGAAAACAGTTGTTGAAATTAAACTAAAAACAACAAAATGAAAAAAAAAACCTCCTTCAGTTGCAGGGGGTCTCTGCAACTGATGTGGTTGAACTGCTAGCTGATTAAGGATGTAATCAAGCAATCATGAACTTTGTTTTATGATAAAGTGAAATCTGAATACATAATATCAACAAAATTCCTCAGTTTAACACTTAATTTCTGCACTCCCTTTTGGTATTGTACAACGGATATTTAAAGGGAAATTACATAACTGATTATGAGATATACTTGCTACAGGTGGCTAATTCGAATTAGAATCATAATAGGAATGTTGGAATCTTTCTAATTCGAGTTTAGAATTGCAATAGGACTGTTGGAGCAAATCAAGAGTCCTACTGCTTTTGGATAACATACTTTGACTTCATCTTTGACCATGATCTTAGGCTCGATTTTTTGTCGATCCGGATTGAGTGAGTAGGATAGAATCCATGTAGGAATCATTCTAGAAACACCCATGTGGCCCAATTCCTCAGTTGACACCTGGAACCTGCTAAACCATGAAAGTGGCTATGGAACGCACAGTTAGCTGCAGAACAAGCTACATTCTGTAGCTAAATTGCAAAAATATATCCAAATAGAAAGAGAATGAAAATATAATATGGAAATCATTTTATGCATCCTTAAGACAATACATAGCATTTTGTATTGATTGGGGTTTGTGACCTTATGGGAAAGTGATGGAAAGGTGTGAGAAAAATTGTCAAAGAGAGGGCAAATATGAGGTTCAATAGGAACAACTAAGGAGTATGGATCAAATGTAATTTTAGTTTTCACCAATTCCGAACTTGTGTGCAACCTGATGAAAGGCGTGTACCAAGTTAAGAAGGAGAGGCTAAAACAACTGCATGGAAAAGCAAACAATATTGTTATGCAATTTCAATTTTTTAGTATAAGACATTGTGCAAATGTGAATAAGATGTCTGCTGATCTATTGCGTGGGGTAATGCAAATTCAGGATCCATCTATCAAAGATGAATTAATAGATGAGTTAGAATTATATGGGGCAATGCCAATGCAAGATTCATCTCTCAATTTGTTTTGAGATGCTCTTCTTCAAAAATTCAAGATTCATCTCTCAAAGCTGAATTAGTGTTGAGACGCTCTCCAAAATTTATTGATGGACATTGTAACATATCTTGGATATGTGTGTTTTTTGTACTTATAAATGCGTATTTTTTAATGACCATGTGTTTTTTTCAGTTATATACCATGTGTGCTCCCACCACACCATGTAAAGTGCAACTTGGTGAACTTCACATTTTTATAAAATTAAAATGTGAGGACTTCAACAAATTTTTGTTTTAATAGAGTTTCATGCTTATTTTTTAATGACCATGTGTTTTTTTCAATTTTATACCAAGTGTGCTCCCACCATGTAAAGCGCAATTTGGTGAACTTAACATTTTTATAATTTTTTTTGCTTAAATTGAGTTTCACATATCAATTAGTGCTTTGAAAGTTGTGTTTTACATAATTTGTGTACACTAAATTACATTAATTTTCTGAAATTTAATTTGAATTTATTTTAAATAGTAGTTTAAAAAAATAATTGTAAATGTCCACTGTAGATATATATATCATGAAGGATGAATGATCAAGATCAACAGAATGCCATATCTCTACGAGAGAGGGGGATCAAGGATTGAGGGATGTTCATGATATTTAAATATAATCTTAAATCTCCATATATGTACATACATGTGTGTACATATGGAATTTATTTTTTATCAATTTTGTGATTTAAATTAGTTGTTAATAAGTTTCAATTTTTATTTTTTAGGAGCTAAGAGGTGAAGGGTGTCTACTCCATAAATGGAGCATACCCATGGTTCACAAAATTGTGCTATGGTTCACGCAATTTAATCAATGAATATGTACATGTATTTTTATGTATGAATGGTTTTTTGAATTGATTATAAATTCATATTTTTTTATGAAGCTTCTCTCTAGTGTTGTGAGGTTGGTTGTGGTTCACATTCCTTTGGAGGGCCATCAATAAGTGCTGCCAGATTGCGTGAAGGTGGTGATATGTATTCCCCCAAAGGCCAATCAACAGATGGTCGTGCTGTTTCTCAACCAATCGGTGGTCGTGTTGGTTCTCAGCAGGGTCATTCTTGTCCTCAATAGTCTAGGGTGGGAAAGATGTTAGCCAACCACATCGGTTTGGCCATCAATTTGAATATTATTTTCATTCAATTTGTACAAATTTGTTTACATGTGTTTTTTTTTAAACAAAAACTTATATATATTGATGCAGAGGCTGAAAATGGTGCTCCAAATGTTGCTAAAAAAAGACATAGGGTAGAACGCGTCATTCAAGAAGAAGGTTGTCCACCAACCACAAATTATCCGTCCAACATTTCCGATATACCTTAGGAAACAAACATGCAACAATGCACCTTAGAAAGATGTCTAAATATTCATGCAAAATTGAAGAGAGATCTTGGGGCTTTGACTCTACTTGTTGAGAGTCGACAAAGCTTGGAAATAGTTACACGCTCTTTAAGCGAACTAGTAGATATGTACCAAAAGCTTGGGTCAACCACGGATACTTTTGTAGAAGTGATGAGAAAAAGAAAAGAAACAATGATGGGTCATGATAAGTGGGAGGTTGTTAAACAAAGAGTCACAACAAAAATGGCCAAGTCTATGTTTAATTTCAAAGAAGGGCCGAAAAGAAAGATGTTGAAGGTGCAATATTTCAATCACCCTCATATAGCTCACTATTTGTATGATAGACACCTTGCGGCCTATGGAAGACTCCCATGGAATGACGAGGTTCCGCTTTATTTTGAAAAATTATTTTATGCAGAATTCTTTTTGAAAATGAAACTCAATTACAATGACCTTCCTTATGAATTTTTTGGTACTAGGAAAGGTTGATTGTGTGACCGTAGGGGCGCTAGACGTGTTGTTGAGTTTCCTCGCCCTAAGTCACCATTGGTTATTCGACCTATTCGTGTCGAAACTTTGTTGTCAGAGATGGATGCCACTTCTCAAATTAGTCGAGAAGTAAGGGATGCCATCATTGACAATGTTCACAATGGATTGGGTGGAGTCGATGTTTGTCTGAATCGACAAAGAGCATGTGAGAATGCATGTGGTAATTTTGTGTATTATACAGATGAAGAGATTGAAAAAATGAGTGTTGAAGATCTCAAAACATATGCAAATAATTGTTCCAATGGTTGGTAGGACCTATTTTTTCATGAGGAAGAGGGCATAGGAACGATATGTGTTAATGGTTAGGGTTCAATTATTTTAGCACATGTACAATTTGTAATAAATACATATACATACATTTATTTGTATACATTAATCTAACAAAAATGTATCATTATATGTTAACACCATTTGCAGTTGTCATGCTTGATGAATGAAGAAAATGTTAATATCACGTTCAGAGCCTTCGGTTCAAACAATCAATATGGGTCTCACCATCAATCATACAATCAAGATGGTTCTCACCATCAAGATATGTTGACAAATGTTAGTGTTTTTTAAGTGAACATGATGATGTGCACTTATTTTTTATCTATTATTATATATATCGAAACATGATGAGATATTTTTAAAATAAATAATTGTGCACACATGTACATGTAAATATATATAATAAAATGTTTTAACAGATTCCGATTCCATCCGATGTTTTTGGGATGGCGGTACCTTCTTCTTCCTTGGGAGATGTGCCAAATCCACCATCACAAGTATGAACAATTTTTCACTTTTAAAATTTATGTTTTTAAGTTATATATTCCACCTCAAAAAGTTCCATTAAAAAAATTGATATATCTAGATCTTGAGTTATTTTAAATTTTTTGAATTTTAGGTTTTTGGAGATTTTCTTTCCAAGCCACCCTTAGGAGATGTGCCAAATCCACCAGCATAACTATTCAATTTTTCACTTAAATATATATATGTTTTAAAGTTATAAGCTATAAATTGAATTTTAAAAGTTTTATTATAAATTGAGATCTAGAGATTTTGAGTTATTTTAATTTTTTTGAATTTTAGGTTTTTGAAGATTTTCTTTTGGAGCCTCTCTTAAGAGATGTGCCAAATCCACCAGCAGAAGTATTCAATTTTTCACTTAAATATATGTTTTTAAGTTATAATTTATAAATTGAAGTTTTAGAGTTTTATTATAAATTGAGATCTTGATCTTGAGTTATTTTATACTTTTAAATTTTAGGTTCCTATAGAGGATTTATTTTCTCCACGGAATCTAGCGATGGAGATAGGAACATCCACACCATTTCAACCATTTGAACAAGTTGTCTAACTTTTTTTTTAATATTATTGAAAATAAGTTTATATATGCATTTTCATTTGAAATTTTTTAATATATATATATATATATATATATATATATATATTGTACAGTTTACTATTGAAGATGTTCCTGTGGGTGAAGTTTTAGTAGATGAGCAACAAATGGAGAGGGAACCTCATGAGGTACTGCATGATTTTTTATTTTATTTTATTTTTTACATGAAGTTCTATATATTCTCACATAATTTTAATGTTTGTACACATTTGGTACAAGTTCCCCATGCTTTGCAGGATAGCTTGAGGATCATGACTTTGCTGGGAGAGACACTACATCCATCTGTATTTGATGGATGATGCACATGCACTATTTGATGGATGATGCACATGCACATGTGCAACATTATATTTTCAATAGATTTAGTCTTAAATTTACTTTTTTATATATAGTCTTATCTAGATGCAGTCTCATATAACTTGATACTTGTGAGATCTACAAATTTTGGAGATATTTTATGTGAACTACATTTGGTACATGTGAATGTGATATATAATGTTTTTAAAACTTAAGTTTTGGATGGTGAAACTACATTTGGCATGTGAAGTAATGGTATAGTGTTATATAATTTGTTTTGTTTTTAAAACTCAAGTTTTGGATGGTTGAACTAAATTTGGCATGTGATGTGAAGTAATGTTGTGTTATAATTTGTTTTTTTTTTAAACCTAAGTTTTGAATGGTTGAAATACATTTTGCATGTGAAGTAATGTTGTGTTATAATTTTTTTTGTTTTTAAAGTGTTATGGTTGAACTACATTTGGCATGTGAAGTAATGTTACTTAATACTTGTGATCTTGTTGACGGGAAAATCTATTCGGCCAACAACAGGGGATCTCCCTGATAAAAGGTCCCAATTAGACCTTGAACCGTTTGGAATAGGGATCCCGTTCGGGGTGTGGGTCTGGCTACCGCTGATTTCTCCTTTCTTTGGGTCTCGCTTAAACTCTATAAAACAGTGGATACACACCTAATCAAATGATACAAGACATATGATTGATGCATTAAATGTACATGAAACACTATGAGTAGCAAGAGGAAATAATAAAGAATGAAGAATGAAGGAAGTGTTGTTAACAACACTTCATTAGGGTCATGCTTGTAAGCTGCTCTTACCACAAAGGAAACAATTCCTCATGACAAGAACACCCTTCAATTTCTAAAAGTTTTAAATGGTAACACAAATGCTAATAAACAAAGCCATCAATGTTCATTAAGAAGGTGAAATGAACTCAACCACCATTAACATACTCAGAAAAATGTTATGCAATTGTGATATGAATCAAAGATACAGTTCCCTTAATCTAAAGATGTTCAGAAATTGAAAACATAATACTCAATAGTGCTCATACATATGACAACACCAGATCCACAAAGGGATTTTTCAAAATTCTTGTATTCATGCTTCAATGTATAATCCTCTGGTAATACAATATACTCAGCTCAAGTCCCAAAAAAAATGATCCCTTTACAAGTTCCCGAAGGAAGCATTTATAGAGCAAAGTTTTGCCCTTGGGCTCCCTGATTTTTCGCTTTTCCGACTGTTGGGCTGCCTTGCGACCCAGTCTGTTCTGCGACTTGCGACCTGATTGGGTTCTGCGACCTTACGACCTAGTCGCTAGGTCACTGGGTCACGTCATCAGGGATTTGATAGGGGATGCGACTTAGCGACCTGACGACTTCTGTGACTTGCGACCTTTGGGAATTTGCGACTTGCGACCTCGGACCATCCGCGACCCGCGACCTGAAGAAATCTGCGACCTACGACCTCAAGCAGATCTGCGACCTACGACCTCCTTGGGTTTGCGACCTCATGACCTTGGGCAGATGCGTGACCTGCGACCTGGGGTTTTCATCCCTTCTACATTTATCTTTTGGAGATATCAACAACTTGTTTTTTTGGGGCAGCCGTAGCCCTCGTCACGTGCACCGGCATTTTCTAGATAAGTGAAAACTTCTTCGGCTGGGTTGTAATCTCCTCATCCTGTTCGCATGTGAACATAATGAATTAGCCGTACACAAATATATTTATGCATGTTGAATAAAAAATAAAGATACATCAAAAGAAAATGCAAATGCATAAGGAGGATATTGACATGTAACATCAAGGGATTTTCGATTAGCTTGGACCCCTGTGTATTCTATTTCCCACGCCTCCACCTTACTGGGCGATGTGATCTGTGTATTATACTCCTAATCCCCTTTACCTGAGACTTATCAAGCGCACATCTATTCACATGCTTCCTTCTTGGTTATTATCTTGTGAGATCTTTGCATGGCAAAAATAGTGCATATATACGTGCGCACTCCCGGTGTGCCCCCCAACCATGCGATTACAGGGCCTCTCTGCTCTTGTAACAATGTTTCGATCATTCACTGTTATGTAAGCTCAATACCCTTTGTAATACAAATGCATGTCTGCCCTATTTTGAGAGTGTGACTCTGCATTTATATGGGCATGGGTGTTTGCCTTTTAAAGAAGGGTTGCACTTCGGGGTCGCATAGTCGGGGATTCATCAGTTTCTTTCGGACAAACCTTTTACGACCTTGCTACCTCATAGAGGTCGCACATTCGCATGGGAAATAGGTCGCATTTGTTGATCGGAAGAAAAATCTGCGACCTTGCGACCTAAGCAAACATGCGACTCTGCGACCTAGGTTGATGGGGTCGCTGAGTCGCAAAACTCACTGAGTCACGGTCCTGGGCGATGTTTCAGATCTGCGATCTGGTGACTTAAGTCAACACTGCTGTCTCTGATTCTGTCGAGGCGTTATCTTTTTTATAATTTTGTGTTGTTCCATCCTCCCCAACATTTACCGTTTGAAACCTTTGTTTGAAACGATCATAATCATTTGGCTCTTTCGACTTGTATGGACGCTCATCAAACATCCACACTGAATCATCCTGATGCAAAACCTCTCTTATGCATAAAACTTGATTCAAGCTTTAGCGGTATGATCTGAAATGGCGTCGATGCACCAGAGTTGCATACGAAAATGCCTCAAGTTTTGGTGACCCTTCTAACTAATTCTCCAAAAGAAATCGCGCCTTTTCTTAGAGAAAAAATCGATAACTGAAACAGGCCTTGATTCGACGCGGTGTCATGCATGGCGAGGGAAGTCTAGACAGTAGTTTGAGTAGATAGCGAGTATCATCAATGCATTCCTAGGGTGCGTTGTACGCTACGCTGGCATTTGAAACTTTCATCCCTAAGGTGGGAAACAATGGCATTTGAAACTATTTTTTTTGTTTTTTTTTTTATCAACATGAGTCCTTCGATAAATCCCCGATCGAAGATTGAAACTCTCAAGCCACCCTCCTTCTATTCCAAGCACTACAAAATTTCCGCATGCACCGTTATGGCTTCAAAACATGTTCGCCAATTACAAGTTCTGAGGCTGGCATGTGTATGCACAAGGCTCATCCAAATGGAAGGTGATAACATTGCACCAATTTCTTTCACGAATCTTGGCTACAATGACTGGAGGCGGTTGGATGACCTCGTGAAATTTCTCTGCTTTTCCAATTCTGTATAACAAGGAAAATCCGGAAATTTTGATTTTTTACCTAATGGATAAAATATGATGCCCTTTTTCCTGTGTTGCATGGCCTGAAGTTGCGGCATTCGAGGCTGCTGTGGACAGACTGTGCGTTAGAATTCTTGGATTTACGTGGGGAATATTTTTAGAAACATCGTGGTTTGAACCCAGGAGTCTCGGGCCTCCGTCAACAACTCTAATGTGCTTAATGAAGGAATATTTTGATTAGCAGGTTTCTCTCCTCAACCTTTCAAGTGATTTCTTACTCAACCGTCCCAATATTCCACAACAGCCAGCATTCGAATCCCTCCTGCACCTTGGTATAAACCAGCTCCGGCGTTCCATAGATGAACATGCATGGGTTCGATTCGTAATTTCACCCACCACGTATATATATATTTCGACTTGTATGGACGCTCATCAAACATCCACACTGAATCATCCTGATGCAAAACCTCTCTTATGCATAAAACTTGATTCAAGCTTTAGCGGTATGATCTGAAATGGCGTCGATGCACCAGAGTTGCATACGAAAATGCCTCAAGTTTTGGTGACCCTTCTAACTAATTCTCCAAAAGAAATCGCGCCTTTTCTTAGAGAAAAAATCGATAACTGAAACAGGCCTTGATTCGACGCGGTGTCATGCATGGCGAGGGAAGTCTAGACAGTAGTTTGAGTAGATAGCGAGTATCATCAATGCATTCCTAGGGTGCGTTGTACGCTACGCTGGCATTTGAAACTTTCATCCCTAAGGTGGGAAACAATGGCATTTGAAACTATTTTTTTTGTTTTTTTGTTTTATCAACATGAGTCCTTCGATAAATCCCCGATCGAAGATTGAAACTCTCAAGCCACCCTCCTTCTATTCCAAGCACTACAAAATTTCCGCATGCACCGTTATGGCTTCAAAACATGTTCGCCAATTACAAGTTCTGAGGCTGGCATGTGTATGCACAAGGCTCATCCAAATGGAAGGTGATAACATTGCACCAATTTCTTTCACGAATCTTGGCTACAATGACTGGAGGCGGTTGGATGACCTCGTGAAATTTCTCTGCTTTTCCAATTCTGTATAACAAGGAAAATCCGGAAATTTTGATTTTTTACCTAATGGATAAAATATGATGCCCTTTTTCCTGTGTTGCATGGCCTGAAGTTGCGGCATTCGAGGCTGCTGTGGACAGACTGTGCGTTAGAATTCTTGGATTTACGTGGGGAATATTTTTAGAAACATCGTGGTTTGAACCCAGGAGTCTCGGGCCTCCGTCAACAACTCTAATGTGCTTAATGAAGGAATATTTTGATTAGCAGGTTTCTCTCCTCAACCTTTCAAGTGATTTCTTACTCAACCGTCCCAATATTCCACAACAGCCAGCATTCGAATCCCTCCTGCACCTTGGTATAAACCAGCTCCGGCGTTCCATAGATGAACATGCATGGGTTCGATTCGTAATTTCACCCACTGCGTATATATATATATATATATATATATATATATATATATATATATATATATATATATATATATATATATACACGCTCCGAATGTTTCATGCAAGTTGACACTCAACCATTGGAATGTTTGGCTCCATTTGTACGTGTTGATTGGGTTCTGCTCCATGTTTTAATCATAACATTTGACCGCCGTAAATATATATTTGCTCAAAACATTTACTGCGAGTTCAAAACCCACCATCGAAATGTTTGACTCCATGCAACGCAACGCTTTTAACGACTATATACATATCTTCTCCAAGCACTTTACCTTAGGTCGATACATATCTCGTGGTTTTGAATGCAGAATAACCATGCATCG
>JAXQQM020089190.1:0-35271 GCA_034641835.2 Pinus albicaulis
TCCTACACATTATATGCATCAAAAGTTTGCTCACTCATTAGTTCCAATGTGTGACATGTATGGATATCATATCCCACTAATATGCAAAAGTTACAAAACAGGGTCTTGACCGAGCTCTGGTATTTCTACAACATAGGACAGGTTATTGGTAAATGACCCCATACTCAGATTGTTTCACACCACAAGCCCCTAGCATGTGATAAATGGTTTGTTTTCCCCGTATCCATATATTATGTTAGTCATACCCCCATTTCTGTGGTGACCTTATTTTCCACATATAATACGCAATAATTCCTCACACTTTTCCTTACCTTTGTCCATATCTGGAAATTGTAGTGTTAAGGTCGCCAAATAAGACTAAATTTGAGCCATCCTTGCACTATTTTCAATTCCTATATGATATTATTCTAACTTCATATCTATTTATAATGATTAATATTGCAACACAATCTTCTGCTCAGTTAGTGGGATGAGTATATGAGGGACGAGTCCTACAATGAACCATTCCTCGTGCTTCGCATTTGAAATTGGAAATGTCAGTCAATCCATAAATACATTAAATCTCTTATCAAAGTCCCATACAAGCTCATTAAAGCTAAATTTGATCTATTTTATCTCTCTGATACACTAGAACTTTGATTTTGGCTTTATAAACTCCTTCAACAATGCTTGCCTAATGTCCACCAATGACCTAGTATGCCTTAATGGTGCAGCAACCTTGTATTTCATATACTAGGTAAGTGCACAATATATGAAGGTCATTTGTTGTTCTGAAACCTTTGTTGTTTAATCCTCAATCTGTTTAAAAATCCACACTTCCTCACAAACAAACAAATGTTTCTCGGGATCCTCTATCCCATTCTCATGAAAAACATACATTCACAAAGTAGGTAGGATCAACACCCACCATTGTGTATTGCATGGTATTACTTGCCGATATTCCTAATTGAGTTTTTTGCACCTCATGCTCCTCCCCATTTTTCTTTACTGTTATCCATAATTCGTTCACTTATTATAATTTTATGTAACAAGCTATTAGATGATCTTACCTATTGACTCGAAGACGCATGTGGGGTCGTGGGATCAACATAGAGTGTCACCTGAGCAGGGTCATTGGGATACAATAGGTATTCATGTCCTAGATTGAACTGATGATTTTCTTCATTATTATTTCTCCTATGATTACTTAGGTTGTGTGATATTCCATTACCTTTTATGCACATTAATTCATCATGTACGTGGTATGCATTGATATCTTATTCTTGGTTGCTAAACTCTCAAACTTGCCTGTTTTTCTACCTTTTATGTATTTATATGATTTTCCTTACCGTCTTCTTGTTAATATAAAGTTCCAGTGTATATCTCTTCCTTATCCTATTTATACGCTAAAATCACATTCTACTTTGCAACACTCTACTCACCTCTTTTGTCACACTTCCCTCCTACGTCGAAGTGCATGCTCTTACTCTTCTCAAATTTTCCACAATGTTGTCTCTACAATGTCTCAACATCCTCAACTAATCTAGTCTTATTTTTTCTTTACTATGTCACATGCCTTTGTTCCCTCAAGCCATCCTCTGCTTATCCCCCAATGACATAACTACTTTTCCACAAAATAAAAAAAATTATCCATTTGAGAAATGATCTCACATATATTCCTCATGGTTCGTTAAATAATTCCAATTCAGCTACATGGTATGACCGAGTACCCTCTGTAGAAAATTTAACAACATATCATTCCAATACACTATTCAATAGAACATAAACTATGAGAGAAATATTGTTACTTACATATTTCACCATCTGAATTAACTCTAGAGTCCAACCGTGTGGTACAATAGGGTGCCAAGTTTCATTCTCCTCTTCCAACCTTTGTAACCACTCGGCCAAAACAATCATAAACTCAATAAATAATATTTCATGAAAATATGTAAAAACATACCTTTGGATCCATTTCTTAGGGTTGATCCATTGAATTTTAGTCTTTTCTAGATCGATCTCATGCTCTTTTGTCTCCACCCACTAATGTATCTCTACCTTAGTAAACCTTCACATCCCCTTCAGACACAGATATTGGTCCTAAAAATGAAACCATTTGTTGGTGTGCAAGGGTCATACTCGGGTCTAACATGAATTATCTACAAAACCCTTTAAGACACCAACCCTTTCAACAACACCTGCAAGTAGGTGAAGTCTCACCTGAGGCATCTATGGGGGATTGTAGGAGCCTGAATGATTTTGCAGTGATGAAGGAGGTAGAGACCTTATTATATCATTACCATATTTCACATACTATTACTTCTTATCATTCAGAAAAATAAAATGATGAATACCCCTACTATGTGTAGTAAACCCATCATTCATATATTTAAAATAACATTAGTAGGAAAAATAGATAAGCCATTACATAATGTGCAAAATATACACATTAATCCTAGAAAAATCTTTCTATTCATACTATGACTTTTCCATTACAATTACTTCCATCATGTCTCACCAGCCTATATCAAATCTCATTATAGCGCAAGGCTATCAAAAACATATATCAGAAATAAAGAATTCCTTTTCACTTCGTGGCATTGATTTATTTATAGATTTACATGTGGAACCAAGCCGAACAAAAACCCCTTAGTAGTAAAATATTACTATGGGTGGTAAACATTACTATGGAATAAAACATACAAAATAATCCCATCATATTTCCTTATTCTTCACATTTTTGTCATTCACCCTTGGTTGACATTCTTCCATGGTATCCTTCTATGCGGTGCTTCTCTGCACAATTCCCAAAAATTATACCTCCAAACATTGCTTTGATACATTTACTCATGATTTCTCTCTCTAATTAAATCTAAATTTCAGTTTTCTCATCAAACTATTAGTATCTACCAACATAGTAAGCTATTTAGGCATATATGATTCCAAAAGAAAAGGATGGGAGGACAACATTTATTATTTTATATTATATCTTGAGAAGTATTGTTGTCTTTCATGGGATATATATGTTCTTCATTGCTAATATTTTTTTTCCTCAATGTTATATTTTTTGTAAAAATCCAGCCTCTCAGAATATGCAAGATACAAAGTTAACAATATGCAACATACAAAGTTAGTGATTATTAACATTTCCATAGGAAGTTAGGCATACCATAATAATAAATTTTCATAAATGAAATATACTAAAATATTCAACTTAGAAATTTATAATTCTCATTTTTTGAAAATGCATAATTTATTTATGAGAAATCAATTATAATGTTGTTGTGTTTCTATATGTTACCAATTTTTAGAGTGATGAACCATGTACACTTTCGATGGATAGATCAACCCATTCCTAGGAATCATTTAAATATTTATTTAATTTGAGATTAGTTATCTTATTTTGATTGAATTTCATGTTTTGTACTAATAAAAATATTATAAATGTGTATGTAGGTTCATTCATTCTTCATCCAATCACCACTAACCTCTTTTGTTTAGTCACCATGACCACCATTTGACACATCATTTGTTCTAAGTTAAAAGGTGAGTTTGGTTCTTGGCCACCATGCCCCAACATTTTGGATATCATTCTCTCCCCCAACATGGTATTTTCTCCCATTGCACACCACATGGGTGTTTATCACCACCCACCACCACCACCTTTTCCATCCCTTCCATCCATAGTGGTTGCACCCATCCATCGTCCTGTAGACCACCCTATTATAAGCCCCATTATTGCATCCATTATTGCTACACTAGTTTTCCGTATTGTGGCCACTATTGTGTAATGTTCCAAATTTTAAAATAAAGTATTTGGAACATTAATTTTGATTTTATTTTAATAAAAATAATAAAATGGGTGAGGGAGCCCATGTAGCAAATTAATAATCACTCCTATGATGCAAAAAATCCACTTAAGTGGCTTAAGTTAGCATCCCAAGTGTGAAAAGGGGCCAAAAAGCAAGTGAGCTATACCATGGTTGACCCAAGTCAACAACATACTTAAGAGGGGAAGCTTGAACAAGAATTTTGTGTAGTTGGTTGGAGGGAAATTCAAAATGGGAGAAACCCTAATGTGAGTGGGGTCCATGCATACATTGCATAAAAGATGAAGGAGAGCCATTGGGGAGAGGATCTTTGGAGAAAGAATTTGGAAGTTGAAGCTCTCTTCAACTTTGTGTTGCTTAGCACAAGAGGGATTCCTATTTAGGAATGCCCTTCTCTTCCATGGGAGGCCATGGAGAGGTTGTGCTTCATCTTCCTCACATCATGGCTTGAGGCCAAAGCATTCATTTGCATCTACTGCATTATTCTTGTAGGAAGAGAACGCTAGAGTTGTTGGTGTTGCAGTGAGGGATCATCACCATCTCACTTCCAGAGTTGTTCTGTAGAGGAGAGGCCATCTCTTCCTCTAGGATATTAGCAAAGGAGATTCTAGAGCCCGTTATTGTAGATCTTGGCATTGGGCCATTGTTTCTTTTGATGTCTAGCGCAGTCCCTTTCTCCTACAACGTTATTTTATGAGAGGATTTGCAGGAGGAGTTCATTTGGTGCACTAGTGAGTGCAGTTTTCAGTAAGGGGATCAACCCCTTCCTTTTTTAGTACATTGGAGGAGGTTTGCACATCCATTGCAGAATTTCTCATCCTCTTCCATGTTGTATTATATTTGAGCTGCAGTAGCTACCCAGCTACTCCGGCGTTTTCCTTGGACGATTTATATAATAATGTTTTCTGGGGTTGAGATCTTGCTCCCCCATATTTATTTGAGCATGTATTGTTATATCATTTTATATATATCATTCTGCAGTCATTTTCCCACATAGACTGTGCAGTTATTGAGTAGCTGGATCATGTAACAGGGTGTTCACTTGTTTAATGTACATTTGCCTTTGAGGTTGATTTGAGCTCACCTTGAGAAGAATTTTCCTCAAGGAATTTGTATTACATTTGCTGCTGCATATTATATATCAGATTTGCAATCTTCTTGCATTCCATGAGTCATTCTTTCACTTCTGTTCATATTGAATTTTTCATGCTACTGAAAATTCTCTCATTGAGCATTATTTCAGTATAATTTTTGGTGGGAGATCTGAATAACCCCCTTAGGGTTATTTCTTTGGGCTTATATTATTCAAGGATTTTTTATCAAATGTATTCCAAGGCACCCCAACATTGGATTGCCTTATTTTCACATGGGCTTCCTTATACAACGTCCTCATGGGCAGCTGGTACATAAATTCGTTGAAGGGAATTATTAACTCTTGACAAGTTCTATTGGCAGAGTCTGCCAGTGGGCTAGGTAGCCTCTGGATCTCATCCTTCCTTGTGAAGGTGAAATATTTAGTAAAAGCCCCTGCAATCAATCTCTGGAATAGTTCAGTGTTGATTGTTAATACTCCCAGAGGTGGAGATTAGGAATATCTCAAGATATTCCCGACATTGTAGAAATTTCCCCATTTGGGACATTACAGTGGTATCAAAGCTGCGAACTTGGCTCAGCCTGTGAAGTTTGAATTTCAAAGAAGAAGAGGCCAAGATGATGCAAAGGATGAGATTAATATCATCAGTTTTGGGTCTAGCAACAACCTCTTCAAGAAGGTTGAGGAGATAGAAGAAGGAGAAGAGGAAGGACCATGCACTTCCTATTCTCACAGAGGAGCAGAGCAGAAGCATGGAGAACACTTGGAATTTGAATTCTAAGTGAGTATCTACTGAATATGGAACAAACCCTAGAGTCTTCCAAGAGGCTCTATCTTTTTCACATTTCTTCAGCAGAGAGAGGAAAGAAATTGGTGGTTCAGCCATGGGAGGAATGCAATGGTTTCTACTCTTACTGATCTTTCTTAGATCTTGATCAGGAGATTTGGTCAAAGGAGGGAGAAGCCCTCACCACCAAAGGCACATGCCAGCGCTGTTACATTCATGGAGGAGCAGCCTCCACCTTCAGCTATTGAGGAAACCATCACACTTGAGGAAGAGACTCTTGCAGCAACACAAGATTCTTCCAAAATCTCTCCAAGGTATGAATGAGTTTGCATCTATCATGGGGGATTGTACTTTATTGCATGTTGATTTTCTTAAGGAGGGTACTTTCACTCCGCTATGCCATTATTATCAGACACCCTTGATGAGTCCTTCACCACACATGAGGTTGGGGTTTGAGATATGGACCATGGAGGAGATTGCATTTCAATGTCCCATGAAATGCAAAAGGATAAATCTGTTTTGGGACAATGGTAGCTCTTGTGAAAGGGGTACAAAGTGGTAGGATACTTACACCAAAGAGAAAAAATTGATGGATGATGTGTGCCCAACGGAAATGTGGACGATCCATAACCCATAGGTCCCAGGATCATTTCACACTTATTGTACTTGATGGACAAAGGGGAGAGTATGGATGCATCATCATGGAGTGGAACTACTCTTACCACTCATTATGTTCCATTTCAGATTGGGTATGGTGGAAGTGTAGGGGAGTGTTGGGTCTTGAAAATGTCATTCATTTCCATTACACTTTCACTATTTCCATTATATCACCTCCATTTCACTACTATGTCACTACATTCATCCGACTTCATTATCATTCGGCCACATTTATGTTTTTCCAAACTTTATTAATTCTTAGCCTTTTTTAGTGAATTTGTGGTTAAAATTTAGAAAATAATGTGCATATGCTTATACCTAACAAGTGGGTTGAGATTTTTGACATGTTTAGGTCAAAAGGAGACTTCTATAAGACCCTTATGTGGCTCTCTAAGGCCAAATTCGAATTTGAGTGAAAAGAATCATGGGATCATTAGGATATGTGTCACATCTCCTAATTGTATTGAAACTCTAAGAAGACATATGTCTTATCATTTCCTATTTTGATTGTAACTCTAGAGATGCAGGGAGAGATTCAGGGACTCCCATTAATGAGATAAATTCTCATATTTTGTATAAATAGGAGAAGCTTTCTCCTATCATGAGTAGTGAAAAAATAGGAAAATGAGAGAAAGGAATAGAAAGTGTTTTGTAACAAAGCTTAAGATGGAATGGGATGTAGATTTGTGAATTTTTCAATAAATAAGTTCAGTTCTTTGATGTTGTTTTGATCACCTCTTCAAGGAGCTAAATATTACACCAAATTGGTAGCAGAGGGCCCCTGCTATTCAAGGAGGTTTTACATGTTTTCTAGATAAGTTGTTTTCAATTCTGTTTTGTCATATTTCCTTACTTAGATTGCTTTCTGAAATCATATCTTTTAGCATTATTTTTCATGTCATTTGCTTAGATAAAGGATCCTCATGATATTGCAGTTAGTCTCTTTCTCAAGCTCTTCCAATACATCTCTATTAAATGAATGGGATTCAATTGTGATATTTTGAGTTATTAGCATTTCATTTTCTGTTATTTAGTTAAAAATAAGATCCTCATTTGTTAGATCTATTTAGTGTTTACATTATATTTCTTTAGGCAAATTCAGTAAGAGGGCCAGAAGCTTTTGGTTTCATCCTTTCTAGTAAAGGTGAAATAACCAGTAAAAGCCCCTACTGTCAATCTCTGTATAAGAAATATTTTGTTCACACAATTTCAGATCAGATTCCTCATTATACTGTAGTTAGTCTATTTCAAAAGCTTTTCCAATAAACCTCTAATTCATGAATGAGATTAAGTTGTAGTATTGTGAGTTATTGATTGTTTTGCTTCATTGAAGATCCTTATCACATTATGATTAATCTCTTTCACAAGCTCTTCCAATAAACCTCTAACTCATGAATGAGATTTAGTTGTAATGTTATAAGTTGTTTCAACATTTCATAGGAGATCCTTACTACATTATAGTAATTTTTTTCTCAAGCTCTTCCAATAAACTTCTATCAAATGAATGAGATTTCACTATAATGTTTTAAGTTACTGTTTGTTTCATCATTTCCTTTTATGTTTTAGGAGATTCTCATTGCATTAAAATTAATCTTTTTCACAAGCTCTTCCAACAAATATCTAACTAAATGAATCAGATTAAGTTGTAGTGTTTTGAGTTACTTTTCATTTCATGAATGTTCATTTAGAAGCTGTAATATCCATGGATTAAGACTCTATGTTTTCATCATTTCTTAGTTAGGAACAGAACTTGCAAATAAAAATCTTCTTTAATTCATTTGACAACATTTATTTTTCCTTCCTTTTAATTAGACTTAATCTCATCTTTCTAGTTCAGAGTAGAACACTAAGAATCGAAACATAAAACCCCCAAAACAACAATAAAACATCAAAACAATGAAGTAAGAAGTAGGTTTCTTAGGCACATATAGTGCGTCACACTTCATCAGTTTACTAGCCCTGATCGATAATTTATGTTAGAAATTTAGGACGCTAAATTGACTAGACATTTTGGCTTTGTTGTCGAGAAAGCGTAATTAGGAGACCTTATTTCTTACATCTAAAAAAAGAAATTAATAATTCTTGAGTATGCTCTCCTCCTGCACTTTGTGTGATCTGGAGGATCAGAAAAATGATTGTATGTAAAAAAAAAAATTTAATAATTCTTGAGTATGATCTTCTCCTGCACTTTGTGTGATCTGGAGGATCAGAAAAATGATTGTTATGTCAAAAAAAAATTTAATAATTCTTGAGTATGCTCTCCTCCTGCACTTTGTGTGATATGGAGGATCAGAAAAATAATTGTTATGTTAAAAAAAGAAAAAAAGAAAAAAAAAAAGAGACAAAATAAACTTCATCATTTCAATTGATTCAATAAAAAAAATTAAAAATAAAAATATAAAAATAAAATAAAAATAAAAATATGAAATCCAACTTCTTTGATAGGTTCAGTTGTCCAAGATTGAATGGTTATGGTCTGTAGTGGTCCTTAAAACACTGTATCCTGTTTTAATAAGATTTTACAACCTAGCTGCGGAATGTAGCCTGATTCCACAGCTAATTGTGAATTCCGCAGCTGATTTCAAGGTTTAGCAGGTTACAGGCATCCAATGAAGAAACTGACCACATGGGCATCTCTGGAATTGTCCCGACATGGATCCTGTCCTAGTCACGCAGCCCAAACTGATAAAAAAATCAGTTTAAAACCTTAGTCAAAGTCCTGTTTTTAGCATGTTTTTCTTGAAGTCTTTGCTGCCTGAAATTGAAAATCATTAATCCTTCTTATAAAAATTTACAATTTCAGAAAAAAAAGAAAAATAAAAACAATCTATGGCTATCTTCAATCCTAGCTTTCAATGTGGCCTCCCTAGAAAATCTGCATTCCTGTTCAAGCTTTGGCCTGAAACAAACCTGCAAAATCATATTAAAAAAATGCATTTAGAAGTGAGTTTATATCATAACGATAGTGGAATATGCGTTGGAAGCTTACATAGTCTAATCGCAAGATCTGATCCCAAACAAAATCCATGACTTTGAAATCAAGATAGAGTGTTGGTAGCCACAACCTTCATATGTTGAAGAGATCTCGCCAGCAACCAAATTCCAAATTGCAAATGGCGAAGTTTAAATTCTAGAGAACATGGGTTGTTTAAATAAGGGCAAACAAAGTTGTTTTAGGAAAGAATAATGAAGATGCGAAGATGATAAAATTTGTGAGACGTCTTTGCAATCTGTCGTTGTCTAATTCAAGCTCTAAAGGTCGTAGGGGACTGCAGGCTGATGGCAGGTCTTTAGGTTGCACTGAAGGAAGAGAAAGAAGGCATATTTTGACTGAAGAAATCGAAGAAGATACTGAAGAATCGTTACATCTGTCTGTGTTGTAATCGCATCTAAAAAAAAATTCAAAATCAATTTCACAGCCGAATGTAGCAATTTAGGAAAATGCAAAATAGAGAAAAACGTCAAACTTTGAAAGCACGATTTGGCCAAACAGAGGTGAATTTGAAAAAAATAAAACATGGGTTGTTTCGCCAATAGGGTCAATTAGATAACCCAGAAATCGTTTTAAGAAATTCATGGCGTTCTGGGAGAATTTCTCGGTTCTTTGAATCCCATTTTTGTCTGCCGCATGAAAAAAACAGAATTTCAATTAATGAACTGACAGTTGATTAAATTTGGTTGCTTCCAATTTGAAATCAATGGCATACTGATAATTAACTATACATCTCCCACCTTTTTCCACCCGTCTAACACCTGCTCTGCCACTTCCCGATTAATAGCAATTCTAATTGGATACGGCTCTTTGTTGATAGACGTAACACTTGTTAACAACAGTTCTAATTGGATACGACTCTTTGCTGATAGACATAACACCTGTTAACAGCAGTTCTAGTTGGATACGACTCTTTGATAATATACATAACACATGTTAACAACAATCTTAATTGGATACACAACCAACCAATCGACGTGGCATGGAGCTTCTTGGCATTCGATGCAAAGGCCATTCGAAAACTCACTCACATTCTATTCATGTATATTTCATGTGAGTTAAACCCAAAATTTCCACTAATTACATTGATTGCCTGGAACTACCAGAGAGGAGTGTCGTGCTTGCTAGGGTCTCCGTGTTGCCAAAGTTCTGAGAATCCCTTCATCCCTGAATGTCCCTTTTGCTTGCGAATGTATCCATGGTGAGCTGTAGAGGATTACTCGTTATCACATTATGTCTTGCAGCACTGAAAGTGTTTTTTACTGAACCCTCCCACTGTATCAGCATCATATCTAAACGCCATGTGGGACGTAGCAGTAATTGGGCAGGGAATTACATGGAATTGAAGATCAGTTCATCTCAGAAACTGAAGGTGATTCTTGCGAACTATGGCAATTCCGCAACCATTTTATTACTTCTATAGGTTATAGGTGTCAAGAGACGAAACGAGCCACATGGGTAGCTGGGAAAATGTCAGTACATGGATGGTGTGCTATTCATTTGATCCAAGTCGATGAAAAAGACCCTGGTCAAAGGGAAGTCAAGTTGTGTGTTATCACTAAGTCGCCACACTAAGTCGCCGCATGTCAAAAAAAAAAAAAAAAAAAAATTTGAATCAATGAAATGAATAAGTTATTTGCTCACTTTTCTGAAGGTATTAAGTAATTTTGGATTGATGATGAAAGATGAATGGCTAACTTTTATTCAAGATTTTTAGCTACAGAAACCGTCGACATTCCGCAGCTAAAGTCCAATTCCGCCGCTGTTCTCCAATTCCGTAGTTGAAAAACCTCATTGTTCAAATCAGCCTAACTTTCTCATACAAAATCAGATTTTGATGATTCAAGTATCGTTGGAGAAGTCTCAACAAGATCTACACAGTGCGAAATTCATCATTAGTGTTTGAAATAGTAAATAATGAAATAAATTGCTGAAAAGAAGAAACATTCAACTTCAGGCACTGATTCCAAAATAGGTATAAATTATTTTGATTTTTCCTTTGAGAACTTGTTTCATTAATACAAATTCTTAGTTTTGTGTGCAAATATCATAACTAGAGAGATTGATCACCTCTCTCCTTTGATAATCTTACATTCCATTGCAAAAGAAGTATTATTTTTTTTTGCAGGTTCCAAGAGGAAGGACAAATGACTACAAGAGAATGGTGTCTCTCTAAGAGACCAATTTGTTTCATAAGAGGATGATCAGCAACAAAGAGGAAATATGCTGATGTAAAATCAGATCCAAACACTTGAAAAACTTTCAGATACTATTGTCTCCATCACATCCATACCTTATAATAAACCATTCACCTCATTTCACTTCATATTTTCCATTTACATTCACATCCACTTTCCATTTCTTTTTGTCCATTCATAACCCACAAATAAAAGAAAGAGGCTCATTCACATGCTTATTGCCCATTGCCATTTCTACTCTCCATTTCCATCTTCCATTTCTTGTCATTTTCATTCCGCAAATAAGCCCTGGTTTAATGCAAATTATTGAGTCCATAGTCCTTTGAGTCTAAGTTCTTTGTAAAAACACCTTGAGGCTTGCATGCCTTAATGGAAAGTTCTCATGCTGACAAACAATGGGAATACATTAATGTCCCTTGTTCGTCAGATCTTCTAGGTGACTCGAAATCGGAAAAATCATTCGTACCTAGCAAGATGTGTTTGGGCATGTTGACTCTCATTGTCATCAATGGTGAGAGTTCTCGTGTTGACTAGTGGCATCCATTAATGGCCACTAAGTCAACAATTTCCTACTATGTTCGACATCAGAACATCTTTTCACATAGTAGGAATTGTGGCAATGAGTTTTGAAGATGTGAAGACTATTATTTTCATCATTTTGGAGTCGATTCAGCAAGTTTTAGTAGGAGAAATAAAAAGTCATCTTATCTCTTTATCCATGACTCCTCTTGTTCAGCCACTTGAAGAAGAATATGATCATAATTTTGCAGTCACCACACATACAACTCATCCATTCCAAAGGTTAAGTTAAGGTACGCCATTTTCTAACTTTTGACCATAGAATTCCATAAAAAGATAGAATGATAATTGTTGGAAAAACATTTCTCTTCATCATTTCATAAAATTGTCAATACCATCCGTTGCGAGGGGAATACATTCATCTTCATATCTTAGCATGTCCATATCATACTCAGGAGCCCACATACTTCCAACATATATTAACTATTACATTGTTATTATGAACATAAAATGGCTTTTCAAAAAAGTGCTTAAAGGATAAATTGGATACAAACAAAATCATGGTTGTCACACAAGAACCAACCATCATGCAATCCAATAAAGATATACTTTGCAAAAATAATAAAAAATATCATTATGCAAAGTTCAAAGATCAAAATAGATTGCAAAAAAAAAAAAAAAAAAAAAAATTGGTTGTAACACAAGAACCAACCATGTTGCAATTCAAGTAAAACACTTTGCAGAAATATGAAGTTATCAGATGATATTATGCAAAGTTAAGACAAAGCTCAAATATTAAAAAAGTTAATGTAATATATATTGCATGAGGACATGCAATAACTTCAGTTGGGGGGTATGTTGGGTCTTGAAAATGTCATTCATTTCAATTACACTTTCACTATTTCCATTATATCATCTCCATTTCACTTCCATTTCACTACTATGTCACTACATTAATCCCACTTTCATTATCATTGGGCCACATTTATTTTTTTCCAAACTTTATTAATTCTTAGCCTTTTTTAGTGAATTTGTGGTTACAAATTAGAAAATAATGTGCATATTCTTATACCTAACAAGTGGGTTGAGATTGTTGACATGTGTAGGTCAAAAAGAGACTTCTAGAAGACCCTTATGTGGCACTCTAAGGCCAAATTCGAATTTGAGTGGAAAGAATCATGGGATCATTAGGATATGTGTCACATCTCCTAATTGTATTGAAACTCTAAGAAGACATGTGTCTTATCATTTCCTATTTTGATTGTAACTCTAGAGATGGAGGGAGAGATTCATGGACTCCCATTAATGAGATAACTTCTCATATTTTGTATAAATAGGAGAAGCTTTCTCCTATCATGAGTAGTGAAAAAATAGGAAAAGGAGAGAAAGGAATAGAAAGTGTTTTGTAACAAAGCTTAAGATGGAATGAGATGTATATTTGTGAATTTTTCAATAAAGAAGTCCAGTTCTTTGAGGTTTTTTTTATCACCTCTTCAAGGAGCTAAAGATTACACCAAATTGGTAGCAGAGGGCCCCTGCTATTCAAGGAGGTTTTACATGTTTTCTAGATAAGTTGTTTTCAATTCTGTTTTGTCATATTTCCTTACTTAGATTGCTTTCTGAAATCATAGCTTTTAGCATTATTTTTCTTGTCATTTGCTTAGATAAATGATCCTCATGATATTGCAGTTAGTCTCTTTCTTAAGCTCTTCCAATACATCTCTATTAAATGAATGAGATTCAATTGTGATATTTTGAGTTATTAGCATTTCGTTTTCTGTTATTTAGTTAAAAAGAAGATCCTCATTTGTCAGATCTATTTAGTGTTTACATTATATTTCTTTAGGAAGAGTCAGTAAGAGGGCCAGAAGCTTATGGTTTCATCCTTTCTAGTAAAGGTGAAATAACCAGTAAAAGCCCCTACTGTCAATCTCTGTATAAGAAATATTTTGTTCACACAATTTTAGATCAGATTCCTCATTATACTGTAGTTAGTCTCTTTCAAAATATTTTCCAATAAACCTCTAATTCACGAATGGGACTAAGTTGTAGTATTGTGAGTTATTGAGTGTTTTGCTTCATTGAAGATCCTTATCACATTATGATTAATCTCTTTCACAAACTCTTCCAATAAACCTCTAACTCATGAATGAGATTTAGTTGTAATGTTATAAGTTGTTTCAGCATTTAATAGGAGATCCTTACTACATTATAGTAATCTTTTTCTCAAGCTCTTCCAATAAACTTCTATCAAATGAATGAGATTTCACTATAATGTTTTAAGTTACTGTTTGTTTCAGCATTTCCTTTTATGTTTTAGGAGATCCTCATTGCATTAAAATTAATATTTTTCACAAGCTCTTCCAACAAATCTCTAACTAAATGAATCAGATTAAGTTGTAGTGTTTTGAGTTACTTTTCATTTTATGAATGTTCATTTAGAAGCTGTAATATCCATGGATTAGGACTCTCTGTTTTCATCATTTCTTAGTTTGGAACAGAACTTGCAAATAAAACTCTGCTTTAATTCATTTGACAACATTTCTTTTTCCTTCTTTTTAATTAGACTTAATCTCATCTTTCTAGTTCAGAATAGAACACTAAGAATCAAAACATAAAACCCCCAAAACAACAATAAAACATCAAAAAAACGAAGTAAGAAGTAGGTTTCTTAGGCACATATAGTGCGTCACACTTCATCAGTTTACTAGCCCTGGTCGATAATTTATGTTAGCAATTTAGGACGCCAAATTGACTAGACATTTTGTCGCCGTTGCCGGGGAAGTGTAACGAGGTATTATCACAATTTTGTTAAGAAATTATGGGAGGATAGCGACACCTCTTACAAATTATTGAAAGAAAGATGCATTTTCATGGACTCTTTGAAGAAACTGGCCTTTAGAACATCTTAAGAGACAATGTGCTCCTTTGGTCTGCTTCATGGCTTCTTTCTTCACAAGAAACATACCATGGCCAGAATGTGATGCCTCCCTAGAAATGGAGATTGGTGTTGTTTTAATGCAAGAAGGAAGACCCATTTCTTTTGAAAGTCTTCCAATCAAAGGAAAGTATTTACAGAAACATATTTATGAGAAGGAAATGTTAGCAATACTGCATGCACTAAAGAAATGGCGAACTTACCTAATGGGAAGACACTTCAAGGTAAAAACTGATCATGATAGTCTTAAACACTTTTTGGAACAAAGACTATCTTCAGAAGAGCAGAAAAAATGGGTCACAAAGATGTTGGGTTATGACTTTGAAAAAATCTACAAAAAAGGAAAGCTTAATGTTGTTGCAGATGCACTCTCAAGAAAGAATGAAGAGGTGGAAGCATTGCTTTGTGCCATTTCTATTATCCAACCAGATTGGATAACCGAAACAAGAGATGAATGGAAGAAGGACAAAGATGTAGGGATACTCATTCAAAAGTTGCAGCAAGATCCTAGTACATCTGATACATTTAGTTGGAAAAATGATTCCTTATGGTACAAAGATCGCTTATATCTTTGTAAGAATTCCCAACTAAAACAAAATATTCTTCTGAAATTGCACACTTCTCCTTTAGGAGGACACTCAGGATTTTTAAAAACTTACCACAGGGTGAAGAAAGAATTTTTTTGGGATGGCCTTAAATCTGATATTCAAAAGTTTGTGGCGGAATGTTTGGTTTGCCAGCAGAATAAAGTTGAGATAATTAAGACCCCGGGACTTCTACAACCTTTATCCATTCCAAGTCAACGTTGGGAGGAGATTTCAATGGATTTTATCACAGGTTTACCTAAGTCCGAAGGAAAGAATGTCATCATGGTGGTAGTTGATAGACTTACCAAGTATGCACACTTTTGTGCATTATCTCATCCATTTAAAGCAAGTACGGTTGCTACTACATTTATGGACAAAATTCAAAAGCTACATGGAAGCCCAAGGGTTATTGTGAGCGACAGAGATCCCATTTTTACTGGAAATTTTTGGACGGAGTTATTTTCTTGTTTGGGTACTCAATTAGCTCATAGCTCATCTTATCATCCTCAATCTTATGGTCAAACTGGGATAGTAAATAAATGTTTGGAAGGATATCTTCGTTGTTTTGTATCTGATAAACAAACACAATGGGTCAAGTGGTTACCTCTCGCTGAATGGTGGTATAACACTTCCTTCCATACTGCAGCAAAAATGACCCCATTTATGGCACTTTATGGATATCATCACCATCCATCACATCATCTTTGAGGGAAAATTCGAAGGTTCAAGCAGTGGAAGATCACATCAAGCATCAACAAGAAGTTCTCCAACTCTTAAAGGATAACTTGAATTTGGCACAAAATCGAATGAAACAACAGGCAGATCAACATCGCAGCGAGAGAAGTTTTGATGTAGGAGATTGAGTATTTTTATGGCTACAACCATACAAACAAATGTCCCTCAAGCAAGCTAAGAAGGATAATAAATTATCACCAAAGTACTATGGTCCTTACAAGGTGTTGCAAAATATTGGTACTATGGCATACAAATTGGAGCTTCTTGCTTCTTCACGAGTGCATCCAATTTTCCATGTTTCATGGTTAAAGAAGGTTATAGGTGAAAATCTTCCAGTTCAAACAATATTGCCAGAACTTGATGAGGAAGGAAAAATCATATTGGAACCTGAAGCGGTCACGGAAACAAGAACTCGACAGCTACGGAATCGATCAATTTCAGAGTATCTCATCAAGTGGAAGAACTTACCCACTGAAGGTTCTACATGGGAGGATGAGAATTTTATACAGAAGCACCCAGAGCTACTCAAGTGTTGAGGACAACACTTTTTTGAAGGAGAGGGGCATGTTATGTCCCTATATTACTAGTATAGTCCCTTATTGTTGTTAGTGTAACCCCCTTATTGTTATTATTGTACCCTTGTAACCCCCATTTTGTTATTATTGTGCCCTTAAATTATTATTGTTAGGTCGGCTAGGATTACATTGTGGCCCACTAGGATTACATTATGGCCCCATGGACTCCTATATATAGAAAAGGAGGTTTTGTAAATTGTAATATTAGAATTTTTTCATTCATGTAATGTGTGGAGGTTGCCCCCTCAAGTGGATTATTTATAAGCCATTGATATCTCTTTTATTCTGGATTTAGACTGGTTTTATAACATTTTTTGCGAGGAAATGCTTTGTAAATGGTCAACAACAGAACAAAGACAAAGAAGGAGACCTAAAAATCTCATAAAGGCATCCACAGCTGGTAGTAAGATACAACAGGATTAATTTTACAAGAAATATCATGATCTCATGAGAGATTGTTATGAAGTGTTTCCCATCAAAAGGTCCATGCAGGTCCTAAAAAGACAGTGGCACATAAGCAACACTGTACATCAATAAAAAAGATCATTAAAAAGTTTTTTGGCCTCAAGCATGAATCTTGTAGAAGGAAAACTTCCCTTTGCTTACATTCCTGCAAAGAAGACCAAAAATCCATCAGGTTAGCCATGAGGTAAGGTAAAAGAGAAGGATCATCATAAGAGTACTATTCATAGCAAGAAGGAAGCAATAGGTATGTGTTTGATTGGAATCAAGATTCATGAATGTTTTGACCAAGCAATAGAGCAATGCTAAGGTTACGAAGGCAAAGAACCCCTAAACCCCTTAAAATGATCATTGAAGGCTTTTAGACATAAAAAATGAGTTTGTTAAGTGTCTCTTTGACAACTTAGAGGATAACACTATTTTTTTTTCTAAAGTATCCCTAAAAACTTAGAAGCTTGGGAAGATAGACAAATATGGTCAAAATAGTGACAAAGAAACCTCCTTCATCACAGCATATGGTTTCAAGTGTTTTCAAACTACCTTTCTAAGGTTTGGCAGACAAGCACTATACTCCACTACGGTCAAAGGAAAGAATGTTTCAAATATAGAATATCAGTCAAAAGGAGAAATGGCAAAAATGATCAGTTTTCTAAGTATAAGTGTTAAAGTAAAAAACAGGTTCTTTTTCCAAAAAGGGCTGAGAGGCATAGGCTTGGTGTCTTCAGAAAGGGTGTCAAATTAAAAAGAGCCTTAAGAAGCCTCCAACAATGAGGAAAAACAACTGTTTTAGTCAAATATGCCACCTGCAAGACCAAAATAGTCAAAGACACAGTGAGAAAAAGTGAAGAAACATGAACATTACAAAAGTGGGTTGTATTTCTAATTTTTCAAAAAAGTATAAAACCACTACAAATCAACATCTCTCCACTCCTTTGGTCATTTATGCACACAGTGAGGGTTTTCAAATTTTCTGCCAGAGTCCTCAGGCAAACTTTTCCAGGCGTTGCGAGCCTGTAGCGTTTCCCTGTGTAAATCTCCACTACGCACCTGTAGAGTGGTGTTGCGCTCCTGCAGTTGTGCCCGACATTCAGAGAAAAGGCACGAAGGCTTGTGTAGACCCTATACATTTATCCGTTCAGGGGTAACCTGAGCCGCCTGAAAGAAGAGGTGTTGTGCTCCTGCCAAGGTGTGACCCTCGGTCTGCGCTCTTGCCACTGCTTCAAACCCTACATGAAGGCACGTTCAGGGTGACCCTAGCCGCCCGACCACCATGCTGCGCTCCTGCCACTGCTTCAGAACTTGCACAAAGGCACGTTCAGGGTGACCTAAGCCACTCGACCACCGTGCTACGTTCCTGCCACTGCTTCAGACCCTGCACGAAGGCACGTTCAGGGTGACCCAAGTTGCTTGACCACCAAGTTATGCTCCTGCCACTGCTTCAAACCCTACACGAAGGCACGTTCAGGGTGACCCGAGCCGCTCGACGAAATGTGTTGTGCTCTTGACACTGTTTTGAGGCATCTGCACATTTTCAAGTTCAGGATTGACCCAGATCTGCCCACAAGATTTTTGAGCCATTTTCTCTATTGTGGAGGCACTTTAAGAGGTATTTTAGAAATTTCTTGCATATGCATGGCTTTCTAAAGATAAGTCCACTAAGAAACTTGAAAATTGATGTTAGAGAAAGTAGTGAAATCCTAAAAAGATAACATCTGACCTACACACTGCTATGCCTTGACCTAGTTAGAAAAATCATCATCTCCTTTAATCCCTTTCCACATAATTTCACTACCAGTACCATTTCTCTTTAAGGATCTTGAGGTAGGGGTAAAGAAAAACAAAATGTCTGAAGAAGAGAATGTTGACATAGATGAGGCGACTCAAATGCCTAACAAGTAGCGAAGGAAGGGAGGGATGCCAAATAGGTTTGAACCTATAAACACTGAAGAGATGATAACCTCCCCTACTATCTTATCTTGTTTTCAAGAGTTGGGCTACTATGAATTCTATAAAAAGGTACAAAAGCTCTAGAGTCACCCTTAGTTGACCAAGCTCTTTTCCCTAAACCTTCATAAACATCAAGTACACCTAGTCGGAGTAAAATTTGAGTTGAAGGCCTATGCCATCTCTAGGGCCACTAGAATGCCTTGCATAGGAGAAAGGTGGTTCAAACAAAAGCATCTGGACCTAATCCACTATTTCCCATTCTTGAAACCGAGTTGTCAAGCTGACTGTAAAACTATGTTCCCCTTCTCTCATCTATTGGAAAGATATGCTCTCCTAATGAAGATCGTCATGAAATACTTCACCTGTGAGGGTAGGTTCTCCAGAGTCTATTCATACCACATAAGGCTCCTCATGCACTTCACCAAAACCAAGATGCTACACATGCCCTAATATCTTTGCAAAAGTATTGAGAAAATGTCTTCCATCATGCAGAAAAGGCCTCCATCCCAAAAAATGTCAAGCCTTTTTAATCATTCCCTCATCAAAGTGATTGTCTCACACCAACTAGAACAATAAGGCATCCCCTGGAAGGTTTTCATTTCCCACGATGATTTCACAACTCCACAGCCCACTCCTCTACAAATTCTGTCGTCATCATCTCAAAATCCTCCTCACACACCTCCATCACCTTTCACTGACCTTGGTTCATCTTTTTCACATGAATCATCTCCTAAAATAGACCTTCCTCATTCACCTTCCCCTAAGAAATCAGAAAATGAAGAAAGTAGTGATGGCCAAGAAGAGAGCGTGATGGCCAAGAAGAAAGCAATGATGGCCATGAAGAAATTAGTGATGAAAAATAAGAAAAAAATGAGGGAAAGGGTGATGAAAAAGAAGAAAACAGTGAAGGAAAGGATGATGAAAAAGAAGAAAATAGTGAGGGAAATGATGATGAAAATGAAGAAAAAAATGAAGGAGATGAAGGTAGCAGAGAGGGAGATAGCCTAGAAGAAATTAACAAAGGCAGTGAAAAATTTGAGTGTGTTGATAAAGAAGAAAACAGAGTTGAAATTAGTGAGCCCCATAATGAGCAAAAGAGCCAAAATAGTGGGTCTTATGACGAATACAATGACACTGAAAATACATATGAAGACAATGGGGAGGAGGCATATGAAAGAAATGAAGAAAACAAAAATGACAGTGACAAGAATAGCAAAGACAACCAAGAAAAAAAATTTGAAGTTGTTTTTCGTAGGCAAGAAAATGATGACAAAGGGCCAAGTAATGAAGATAATGAGCAGGGCAGTGAAGGAGAGATCAGCCAAAGGAACTCACCTACTGAAGAAAGAAATGACCCTCACAGTGATGGGAAGACTAACGAGGGTGCCCAAGACAGTGAACCTACAAAGAGTGAAAATAGTGATATAAAATATGAAATTGAGGGTGAATACAGTGGTTCAAAAGATGAAGAAGAGGACATTCATGAAGACAAAGATGTACCAAGTAGTAATGAAGATACTTCTAACATTGCAGAAATAGAGGATGAAAATAATAAAGGTCTTGACAGTGATAGTGGCATAAAATATAGTGAGGGTGCTTATCAAAGGGGCAACCAAGAACAAGGCAAGGAAGATGCACACATAGAGATCATCCATGAAGAGCAAAACAGTCCCAAGGTCACTAGTGATCAAGATTTACAAGTAAAAATTGTTGCACCTTTCACCTTTACCTATCAAAGAGGAGAGAGGCATGTGTTTGCTGCCTCCAAAGGGCAAGGGGCCATGCACTCCTCCTCAACTCCAATGAAAGACAAAGGAAAGCAACAAGTGAAAGAGGAAGAGGGAAAACATGAGGAAGAAAGAGAATTTGATCTCATTCACATGGACAGTGATGAGGAAAATGAGACAACAATAGTAAAATCTCTTCTACAAGACCGGAATGCACAAATCAAAGACTTGGAATTTGAGTTAGAAAGGTCTAAGGATCTCATTCATTTTTTGCAAGTGTAGAACAAACAAATGAGTGGCCAGCTGGCCATCTATGAAGCAAGGGTGCTAAAATATCAGAAAGAGGCTCAAAGGTCACAATTGCAGTTGGAGGAATACATGGGCACTTATGAGGAGGATAGTGGTGAAGAAGGCCAAACTAGAAAGAGACATAAGACTATGGGTCTTAGAAAATAATTAGCAAAACAGAGAGAGGAAGAATCAGCCCAAACACAACAATTTCCCCTCACCAAACTCCTTGCCATGGAAATTGAGCATAATAGGGAATCATGGCTTGAGAGAGCCAACATACATCTAGAGGCCAAACTGGAGAAGGCCAACAAAGACTTGAGCTTGCAAAGGAGAATGACTGAGCACTATAAATGGAGAGATCACTTTGCAAGGAAAAAGCTCAAAACTACCCAAAATGAAGGCCCAGAACCAAATGATGAAAAGGACCAAGCTAGGCTTGGAATTTTGGCCCAAGTTTCTCTACAGGTCTCCAAGGACCCATGAGGAACCTACCTACCAATTTTGAGAGCACTTGAACAAATTTTTGTTTTATGAAAATTTTGAGGCTAGGAGCGCAGCACACCCTGTGCTGCGCTTTTTCCCAACGCATCTTCAGGAGGAGAAGCTTATATTTTTTATTTCTCATCATTATAGGAGCATGCTCACCAATTTTCAGCTCAATTGGAGTTGTTTTGACCCCCCAAAAGGGTCAAAAACACTCATTTTTTCACCTTTCTGCCCACTTTTCTGAGCATGTGCTGCGCTCCTGGAAGTCTTGGCTTTTTCCACTTTTTGGGTCACTTGTAGAGGTCAGATTGAAAAAATAAAGGTATATCTGGAAATTATACTTCAAGGGATTTCTAAAAAGCCATCTCGGAACCTTTTCCGACATCAGGAAGACCTCCAAAACACTGCTACAAAAAGGCATATTTCTACGCTGCGCTCCTAGCAAGTTTTCAACTTTTTGACACAGTGTGTTGCGCTCCTGTGTGTGACTGGACAGAATGTGCGTTTAGCAAGTTTTAAAAGGCATGTCAGGCCTAAAAGTCAATTTTATTTCCATTTATATTCGGAAAAGATATTTATTAGATATTTTTGTGCCTTAGGCTTTGCAAAGCCTCAAGGACAACTTAGGATATTTCTTTTGGGCCAATAGGCTTCTAGATACTCTCTTTGGCTCTCCTCTTCCTTGTTTGTTATATAAAGCATGAGGATTCATTGTAAATTGTTGGGACTTGATGTTTTTAAGAGAAATACATGGTTTTATGAGCTTGGAGAAGAAATTGGTTTTATGAAGTGAATGAATGGCTTGTTTGGCTTGATGATGGAGAAGCATGTTTGCAGGATTCCATAGCTTGGTGAATGGTGATGTTTTCTTAACTTGTTAATGTTTTCTTGTCCTCATTTCTATTTCATTCTTCTTGGTTGCTATAGATCAGAAAATTATAGGTTGAGACATGCTCATGGAAGCACCTCAAACCTCATGTTTGTTATAGCCTTGATGTTTTCCTCTTTTAGTCATCTTAAGGAATTCTTGACTGCTCCTTAGGCCCAGTAAAACTTGTTTTTGTTTCATGAATGGTTAGTATGCTAGCTTATAAATATGATTCATGGTATGCCCTGCTTATTTAAAATTTTCAAAACCCTATTTTGAAGCTTTTCTATGGAATATTGATTGATTAGGTTAAGACAAAGAGGTCTCATTTTGATCTTGCCCTTTTCCCATGCTTACCAACTTATTTCAAAGTTCCCAATAACTTGATATATGTTGTTTAGTATTTCACTCTCCATAAATTGAGTTGTTTGTTTATCTTATGTGTTTTCCCAAAAATATGAAGGTGAATTTCTAAAGTTAGGAGTTCTATTGCTTCTATGTTTCACTGGAATGTTCATCTTACATGTTTATCAGTTTGAGTATTTTCATAGAGATTAATGGTTTCCCCTACCTCATGAGTTATTGCTTCAGACTATATCTGTTTAATACCTCTTATTTTTTTCCCAAACTTAATGTTCATTACACCTCATACATCACCTAAAGGATCTATTAACCTTGCTAAATCGGCCCTGCAATACACTCAGTTTATCATTTAGACACCCTTGACTTCATCTGACCCCATAGCCCTATTGATTTGATAACCTCTCATTTCCACCTATCCTAATTCATCATCTTACCCCAACCCAAAACAAACAAACAAATTACACTTAACAACTAGCCTAAAATCAATCATCCTAAGCGAATAAGTTCACATCCTTCGGATATTAGAGAGAGACCTCTCTAAGTCTAGGAAAGGTAGGTCCTAGGACTCCAAAGACTGGTCTGATATTTCCCTGTCATTTGGTTTACCAATCTGTCAAATCACGAGACCCCAACAGACCCTTCTCCAACAAGCCTATCATTCATTTCTTGGTAGAGTATCCTCATCATCTCCGTCATGTCCAAGAAATACTTTTGGAACACTCGTTCCTCTTCTTTGGGATCAATTTCTTCAGGAGCTTCTCCTTCTCTTGAAGACATGCTTGAAGCTGCTTCTATGGCGCTTGGTGGTGGCTCTTTGGCCCTTCTTGGTTGAGGATTACTTTGTGCACTAACCAAGTGTCCTTCATCTCTCTTGAGTTTAAGCCTAGTAAGCATCAAAACTTGCAATCAATCAACTATATCTTTGCACAAGAACAAATGAAGAGTAAAAATCTAGCTTTGATACCAACTAATATGAAAATGGAACTATTTTTAAATGTTGTGCAAAGTATCCATTTCCATTTAATTAAGTGTACAAAGTATTCTCCATGTCTTGCAAGTTAAACAAAGTGTTTTTTGTAATGTTCTGAGTTTTATGTGTGAGAAAATGTTAATTAATTTTATTGATTAACATATTACATCAGAAATACATAGCAAGATAAATTCACCATAGCATAACACAAAAAACTGATGAGGCATTTCACCCCTCTTGGGTTATATCTGTCGGGTCCAAGGCTCCCAATGGGCATGTCGTTGCTCTATTAAGTTGCTCAAAATGGTTATACAGTGAGAAATATGCCTAAACAGGAAAAACCAGCTATGAAATTGACTTCAGAAGATAGAAATAAGCTAAAAATGGCTTTTGTTTCACCTCAAACAGTGAAGTACAACCTAATACAGCTCCATCTTCCTGATGGCCACAGTAGTCTTTCATCTTTCTAGAAAACATGATGGCAATTTACCTATGTTCACTTTCAAACGTCCCAAACAACCCATAAGATTTAGAAAAGCCAAAATTGACTAAAATTTCGTCTTGTTTGGTCAAAAATTGAGAAAGTTATGATCAAAACAAATTTTTCCCAGTGGCACTAGAAAATCTCCTCCAAAACTAGAGGAACTCCATTTAACTTCGAAAAAAATGGTGGAATGGCTTAAAAGGTGGAATTGTGCACTAAGTTTGGGGGCAACAATAAATTTAACTGTCAGATAATTGCGCGTTCACATGAAGAAAAGGCAGAGTACCGTTAGTGCTGGTGGTTAGTGTTTTATCCGTGCTCGTGGTTATGGCCTATAGGTCCTATGTGACGAGGGCTAGCACCTGGGGGCTTAACCAAAATATCCACCATTTGAAATGGGCTTAGTCCCTGGGCCTAGCACGAGGTCATGGAGCGCCTTATCCCATAGCCCTGAGGGCTTAACACCTAAACTCCGCCCATTGAAAAGGGTTTAGCCCATGGTCTTGGGCCCCCAGTGTTATTACCAAAGCGTTGACCCTTGAGGGCTTAACTTGAAAGTTCCGCTCATTCAACCAAGCCCGATGACCCAGCTTTCCCGTTCCGATGACCCAAACATGTTCATGCTTGCTTGTTATTCGCTGACCCGAAAACGTTCACGAGTGACCCACATCCGTTCAGGGTGGGTCGGGTCGGCCCACAACCAACTTAACTTGCCTTTGTGAATTTTAGTTAATTATAACTAGGGCCATGTGGTAGCCTCTGGGAAAGCCACGTGGCACCCACTAATAGGCCTTATAAAAACCATATAAAATTGAAATTTTTGCCATAATAATTTTTTGCAAAATTTTGACAAAATCATAGTCAAAAGTCCTGTTTTTGGAGGTCATTGGGCAATTTCAAACTTTAGTAACTTTCACATACAACATCAGATTTGAGTGTCATCAATGGAACCAACATCGCAATGATGAAGCCTTTTGGTTGTTCGGGTTGCAGCAATTCAAAGCCGATTCCATTCTTGAACATTTTCGACTTGGGCCCCTTGATCTCCTGATCATGAACCTTCTCCTTCTCTTTCTGCAATGAATTCTTCATAAATGATTTTAATCATTCTTTTCATGTTTTTTAAGTCT
Source organism: Pinus albicaulis (assembly GCA_034641835.2). Classification (NCBI taxonomy): domain Eukaryota; kingdom Viridiplantae; phylum Streptophyta; class Pinopsida; order Pinales; family Pinaceae; genus Pinus; species Pinus albicaulis. The sequence goes on from JAXQQM020089190.1 coordinate 25,619, forward strand.
CTCTTAACTTCCTCTTCTTCTAAATTTTCATGAGTCTCTTCATATCCTAACATAATGGCTAAGGATTCAAGCTCAACCTCTGGTGCTTGTACCTCTTCAATCACTTCAACTTCCTATGCAATGTATACCTCTTCAATATCAACTTATGGAGATGGAACTTGAGGTGCTTCAAGTGCAGCTTTGAGTGGAATATTGAGTGAAGATGATGCTTTCTCAGCTCTATTTCTTCTTGTCCCAATCTCAAGACTAGCTACCCATAGATTTCATTCTCCTCTTTGCAACTTCAACCTTGTAAGCATCACAAAAATTTCAACTATTAAAACCCTTCAACCAAATAAAGCAAGCAACCTTGTGCTCTAATACCAAATTGATATGAAATTTATTGTTAGTTAATGTTGTGCTAATATCGGTTTCAGAATTAACATAAAAGTGCTTTGGTTTTCTTATCATACAAGTATTTTTACATGAGCTTATGAATGACATTTCATTAAAATTTGTGAGATTAAGTGTATTTCATCAGCTTAAAAGAATAGAAACTTAATGATGAAAAACAGCATATAAAAACATAGCAAATACAAAGAACATATCCAAATACTACAGTTTTTATTGGAGTTCACCCCTCCTAGGCTACGTCTCCTAGGTCCAACTTCATAGTGTGGGCCTTTGTATTAGCTTCAATTGTGAAAAATGCTTGTTTACAGTCTCTTGTTTCCTCTCCAAGCTGCTGGAATGGCTCCAAAACATCAAAATATACTAAGAATGACTCTTTATGATCTCATTTTGGTCGAAAATTGCCTCAGTTATGGAAAAAACAAGTTTTCCTAGTATTTCTCCACCAAATCTGGAATTTTGCGAGTTAACATGGCTAAATTTAGAAGTTCCGCCTAAAAAGGCACCTCCACCAAGTCCGTCACCATATTACTCTGCACTTAATATTAAGATAAGTGTTTTTTTGTTAAGATAAGCAGAGATTTAACAAAGGTTAGCACAAAGCGCATTTTAAAACTAATTGCAGATTAGCTACGACTTAATCCAGATTAATGTAATTATAATACGATTTAGCGCTAATGATATCCATTTGAAAAAATCCGTCAATTTTTTCTTGGCACTTTGTCTCCTCTCTTAAGAATATGGGAGGGGGCTAGCCCGCAGGGCTCGCCCCCTCCGCATTAGGGGAATTGTGACGTCTAAAATGGGCCTCCCCAGAAAAATATATATATAAAATCAACTTTATAAGAACCAATAGGATTCAAGATGATGATGTCAACCATGGGGGATAATTCACCATTTTTGGAGTAAAAAATTAAAAATATTAAAAAATAATAAAATAATAAAACTACTTTTTCAACTCGTATTTTCAACTTATCTCCCTAAGTTTTTACTCAAATTTGGAGCGGGAATACTCATTGGATGCAAAATTTAATTCCTCATCCAAAGAGTATCCATTCTGCATACTTTCGATGGGCCCTGCTACACGAAAAATGAGAAATACGTGAAACAACGTGTTTGCAATCGTGTTTTTCATGTATTTCTCATTTTTCATGTAGCAAGGTTCATCAAAAGTATGGAACATGGATACTCCTTGGATGAGAGATCGAATTATGCATCCAACGAGTGTTTCTGCTCTAAATTTGAGTAAACCCATAGGGTGATAAGTTGAAAATATGAGTTGGAAAAATAACTTGTCCTTTTTTTCCTCTAAAATTTGATGATGTAATCAAATTTTATTTTATAATTTCCTTAGGAGGCTTATTTTAGACCTCAAAATTCCCCTAATGGGACCCCCAACCTCTGGCGCGATAATCTTCAAGTGGTACTGGGAACCCATAGTGGTTAAGACCCACGATATGGTAGAGCGATAAGACTATGTATTGGCGTGAGTGAGGTCATGGGTTCGACCCCGACCCATGCCATAAAAATTTTCTCTGGCATATATAAACATATCCACCATAGTTAGAAATCTCTGCTATGTATATAGCCTGCCTGCGTAGTTTAGATAACCTCTTCGATAGTTAGTCTGTCCGCCTGTCCGGCATATGTGACTTATAACCAAATTCCATTCAACTTTGGTTTAGCTTGGATTATTTTGAATATGCCCATTCAACTCTAGTTTCAAACTTGGATTAATATATATATACATGTGCCCATGCTATGTTTAATTTGGACTATTATTAAAATAATAATATAAGTGCCCATTCAATCATGAAGTTCGACCTTGGAATAAAAACATGACATCCAAATTGCCATGGGGGGACACGTGGCAGCCTCTTTCTATGCCACGTGGCCCTTCCCCATTGGCCCATAATCCACCAATAATTCATCATATATAAAAATTGCAACCTTAGAAAATGGAGGACAATTTCAATCTCCCATAGCAACATTGGCGAATCTGGAGATGACATTTGTCACAATGTCACTGGCTGAAATTGGAGAATATTCCCTCGATATTCTTGAGGTGCTGACTGGACTGCCAAGTCATCAGTATGTCACTGTTTTGCACAATTTGTACCTGTTTGGGAAGACGAACAACAGACCATAACTCACTCATACCAACTTGGATTTTGATGAAACGAGTTGTGTTTGAATCCTAGTGACTAACTCTATCCATTCATTCAGGTCTAGATCATTTTTTAACACTTTCAAGTTTTAGCCAAATACTAATCTCCTGGTCAATGGTGTAGAAAACCCAAGACGTGTTGAACTATGGGAGCTCAAGAAGCAAGAAAAATAGTAGAAACAATGAGAATGATCAAAGCGCGACAATGAAAGTAATCAAAGCGAATAATGAAAGGAAAACCCTCCTATTTATAATTAAATATTGAATTATCCTCGATAATGGCGAATAATAAAATATTATTAACCAAGATCTAGATATAACTGCTTGGAATATTTTATTATATCTTGTTGGAGGGAAAAGGTGTTTAAATTCGTTAAATACCTTTATTTACAAATAATAAACAAATACATGATTTATTTATGATTTCAATAATGGGGTTAAGGAATAATTTAACAAATAATGATTTTTATTATTATTTATAGGTGATTTAGTCAAATTTAACAAGGAATAATAACTAAATAATTATTTAATTAAATATACTAGATAAAAATAAGATAAATAATGACTTATCTAATTATTTCTCATAATTGGATTAAATATGACCAAGAATATTATTTAAATAGTCCTTTAATTAATTATTCCAAGAGGGAAATCAAATAAATAATGATTTATGTAATTATTCCTCATGGGGTTTCCTGTTTCAACCAAAAATAACTTAATAAAATATGGTTTATTAAATTATTTCCTATACTGAAAGCAATTTTACTTTTTTAAAATTGGTCTTACATGGTGTACTTCAATCCATCTAATTTTAAATGGTTAGATGACCAAAAAATGGTGTAACAAATTTCCCACCAACTTGCAAGCATTAGGAGTTAATCGTATGACTGTAGTACATTGTAAGAACACAATCACTAGATATCGAAGGGGAGTCAAAGAGAGAGAGATACATAGACCGAGTGAATCAAGAGAGGACAATAACCGAAGGAGAGAAACCTATAAATGATATAAGTCTCCTTTAATTTTAGGTACCTGTGTTTAGTGAGGTGTGGGAGGAATACCTATGCTTGTCGAGATGACAAATTTTAAAGAATAATGGTGTGCCTAGTAAAATGAGTCTGAGCTATAAAGTACATGATATGTTGGCATAAAATGGGCCAGAGAAAAATATAATGAATCCCGCATACATATTGCGCTTGGGAGAATAGTCAAGATTGAATACAATAATATCTATATACATGAGACAGGATAAAAACTAAAGAAGCCCTGATAAACAGGAAAGGGCATTGAAAATATGAATGGGTCATCTGAGTGATACATGCATGCTATAGGCGCTGCAAGCAACTAGAACTGAACCCATCAAATCTTCCGAGCTCCATATGAGGCGATAGCATAATATGAGGTCATCTGGGCATGTGGGGGGCTACCTAAAGGGCCACCCCCTCATGAGGTATAAAACATATTACACACTCCGAGGAATCACTAGGACAATCTGCTAGATCACCGAACCATCAAGTATACGAATCTCGATCATGCTGAAGCTGAGCGGATGAGAAATAATCAAGTTAAGGGGTAATAAAGATTCTTTTTTATATATCCAAGGCACCAAACAATAATGGAAGCTTGAACCAAGGTACGCCACCCTCTAGACCTGTCTTCTGGAATAAAGGTGTTGATGTTGACAGAAGGAGGTTTGCCATAGGTGAGGCAATGGGGATTCCTCAACTAAGGCATGAGGGAGTAGAGTAAAGTGACTGATGAACTAACACCAGAGATGATGATGGAATAGGGGATACTGAGTAGCGCGTATATGACTTCCCTTGTGAGAGCATAAAAAGCATGGATGAGTTGGTAGCGACTCACTCAACTCTAGAGGGCATGGGGGATCATATGAATGGAGGCCAAAATAGGATACATGAGACAGGTATAAGGAAAAAATGGATGGAATATTGTTACAGGATGTAAAGGGACTCGGGATAGACTCCATGAATGCGATGGTGACTCAGCTCAAATGCTCTGAAAAAGGGTGACTCGACGAGGCTGCCACATAGAATAGGCCCAGTGGGGACCATAAAAGCATGAGTAAAATATGGTTACTCATGATGAAAATCGACATACGCATTGAAAAGTATCAAGGAAAAGTGGTGTCCCAAGTACAAGTAGCGCAAGTGAAAAAAATCTGATTTTGAGAGGCGGTGAAGTGACCCTTCTTGGAAAAATGTCTTCGAAGTGAAGTATCAAATCATGAAAAGCAAAAGGATACCCATTTTAGATCTCAGTGAGATATTTCCAATGCTTTTGGCAGTTCATCAAACCAAGCTACAGTATGGTTGCAATTGGCAAAAGAAAAATTATGGTTTTTCTTTTAATAGGGTGATTTCCCTCCAATTTGATTCATTTTCTAGTGAAGTTGTGGTGAATTTGGAGAGGAGGAGAGCGCCATAAATATTGTAGTGATTGTAACGGATAAACTGATTGCTGGAATCGAGATCCATTAGTTGGAGGTTGGTGGACTAACCCTACTCTATTTTTTTAGCGGTTCATTTTTTCAAATTAGGTGCCTAGAGCCTAGGAACAACACTCTTCCCATCCTCACGGTCAGCTCACACTTCCTAGGCCTTGTACTGCAAGTTGCCTCGTAATTTCCAACAGGGAAAACTTCTAAATCGTAGGTACAGGGCTGAAGACATGTGAGTTGAGTGAAAACATGGTTTTGTCCTATTTTTTTGCTGGGAATTTAGACTTGATGATTTGGATACAGTTTTTCTTTCTCTGAGATGGAAAACATACTAGCTTTGTGCAAGTATGGTAGAGCTAAATATCAACTCAAGACAAAGGGATTTGGATGCACTTTGTGCTGAGATATAGACGGATTAGGTGGTCTGAGTTGCACTTGTGAGGTAAGGGGTTATCAATTTGGTTGAGAACCCACTGATTATGGCAAGGGAGCCCTTCTAGTCAAGTATAGTTAGCTATTGGGATCTAGACTAGGAGGCCTTTGTAGTGCAAGGGCATCGAATCGAGTTAACCATACAGGATATCTATTTCTTAACTAGACTCCCGCCACTAGGGGTGGTGGGAAATATACATCCGGTGTTACCGTGAGGGAGGACCATAACAAAGTTGCTAGAATTCCACTACAGACTAGATGCTCATGCTAAGGCCACAACCATACAGATCGGGGATCTAGTGAGGCTAGAGACAAGGGATATTGTCGCAAAAGTATTATTTATCCTAGGAAACTAGGCATTCCACCACATCACTCTAGGGAAGATGATGTTAGTTGAGAGTGTACTGAGTGGGACCTACTATGGGTGGGCCGATATGATGCTTTCATCAGTGAAATGAAAGTTTTTGCTATGCAAGAAACATGTGAACCATGACTATGCTTTCGGTACAGTTTTGTGCTCCTTCTTCTTCGAGAAGATCCCCATGCTTCAGCCTCATGTAGAGATCCAGGATGGAGGCCCACAAGAGCCCAAGATGCGCTGCTAGGGGTAGCTATTGCGGAGAGGATGAGGTGGGGTGTTGGCGGACGAGTGTTCCAACCCGAGTTCTTCACACATTAGGATCAGATTTTGGTGTATATAGATGACTATCCATATAGTGGTATGAACTTTCAGCGGGACCCTGACTTGCTACATCCACTAGGTCGAGCATGGGGATCAGATGGTAAGTAAAAATTGATATATATTATGATGTGTTTTATGCATATATATCACCAGTGAAACCAACAGGGTATATAGGACGACCCACAACACTAGGGGCTGCAGATTCTAGTGGATTGAGAGAAGATCAGAGACTTGACTTGGAGGCTCTCTTGGAGGAGGCTCATCGAAGGTGTGAGTTGATGTTTACTATCATAACTAAGAGTATATGGCACAATATTGAGGACCGATACATCTAGGAATGTATTGGGCTATCCTCAGAGTGGCGAGGGGTGATGCGACGCATGTCGATGGCTAGACAGGATCTGCGAGATCTGCAGGCTGCAGAAGCCGAGCAATTGGCTCGGGACCCTCCAGAGAGTGATTAGATGTAGTGGCATGTTGTTCCCCCAGTTTTTATTTTTCAACATGCTATGGGCATGTCATATGTATTAGAGTAGAGGACTCCAAATTATTTATGATTTTGTGGACACATATTATGGATATGCATCTTTTTATATATGGCGAGTATATGGTGCGCCATTTTTTGATGATTATTTTCATGTGTTAAATGCATGTGATAAGTGCCAATATATAATATTATTTGTAATGGTATCTACATAGTGATTTTGGGCTCTAGGTACATGACTGAATGTAATGGTTTCAAATTAACGCACTAAGAACTTCACTCGTAAATATCTTCTAAAAAGGGCATGGTTATTCACATGATATACAACATTGAATTTCATGACAAGCAGCAAGCAATCTAAACAAACATGAAGATGAAGGATGTGATGATCAAGGGCATCCAATGACGAACCTATCACTACATCATATTCGGCCTGGTTATTGGTGGCAGATAAAATTCATACGCCATTGGAGAGGACTAATGAATGCATGGGGGTAAAAATGGCCCAAGTTTCCGAGGCTAGATTACGGGAGAAGTGACTTGCACCTTCAACATAGTCGATATATGGTGTGGATGATGGATCCATATGAAAGGTGCCAGAAGACAAAAAATGAGATCATGAACAATGAAAACTACCTAAATGCATGACATAAATAAAACATACATCTCTATGGGAGATGCTATGGGTAAAATCTCTTATGGTAGAGTGCATTGTGAGGGTTAAGAAGGAGTTGGCCTTTGAAATCCTCTAGAAGGTATGCCCCCTTGCCCAAATATTGGGTTTCAATGTAATGGCCACAAGGTGTATCTGGATCGAATTCATGGGTTTGATGCAAGGGGTGACAAAACCAATCGACCTCTCTATGGATGAAGTCTTTAAACTCCACAGCATACTGATCATGGGATTGTTGCGGAAGGAAGTACGCATGATAGTGCATATCATCCTAGGGAAAATCAAGGGTGGTCATGGCTTCCATAATGTATTCATCAGAATGGAATATGGGAGGACTAGTGGAAGGGAGACCACGTGACACAACGAGGCTACCTGACGAATCATCATAAGAGATATGGTTCACATACACATCGCTACAGAGGGTAGAAAAAGAGCTACTAGATGAAACATCTAGTGATGTTGATCCCAGGGTGATCAACGAAGGAGGTTCAGTGAAAATAGAAGGGGATGCCCCAGAGGGATCTTCCACCATGGATCTCATGGATGATGATTGATAGAGGATAGGGTCCAAACGTTCTATCTTCTCGACATCGGCACGAGGTATCACAATGGGTACAAAAATGTCCTCTAGTTCTGCTGAAGCGGAACTCACAAGTAAAGGAGTATATGATCCATGACGAGAGACCTCTATTTTGTGAATAGCCTCAAGGATGTCATGAAATTCATCAAGACAGGGAAAAATTTGAGAATAGCAGCCATTAAGATCACAAAAGCCACAAGGGTGGTTTGTGTGTAATGATTTCATTTTCTTAGTTGAATCAGGTAAGGTAAGATGGACCTCTGGGATATTGGATTCAGGAAACGTCTCATTGACCACAGGTTTGAGACGAGTAAGCTCAAGATAATTATGGGTAGCATGCCCAACAACATCACAGAAAAAACATGGAGGTGACTACTTTGGAGGCTTAACAGGAGAAGGAGTTGTTTTGGGGGACTTTTGTTAGAATTTACCGTAGAAATAATAAATTTACTGAGAGGAACAAAAACCATAAAATAACCAGTAACAAATCATAAACATAAACACAAATGTTTATCCGGGAAAACCTCAAATTTGGGGCAATACCCAACCAATGAAATTTCATTATCCTTAGCCAAAACCCTAGTGAATCTGGCCAAGTGAGCCTTCACTGCTCACCTCCAGGCCTACATTACAATGAAGTCTTCCCAACCTTTTATAGGCTCCATTACATGAAATACCATAGGCTGAAAAACCATGGGTGCATAATACCATGTCCTCCAAAACCTCTACTATTTACCCCAGTCAACATTGATTCTATCACTAGTCAAGTTTACCTAACAATTCCCCCCTTAAACTTGAGTTGGGGTTTCTTGACTAAATCCAGCCAAAATTTCAAAGTGAGACAACCCTGCTCCATCTAGCTCTTCCCCCCTCAATTTTTTACTGAGGGTAGTTGTTAACATGACATCCCCCCTGTCACCTAGATCTAACCTACACTTTACTAGTGATTACCCAAGGGTACGCATGCCATACCAGGTCTTACAACAATATTCCCATTTACATGTAATAAAATTTAACTCCATTACAATAAGTTTTTTTATTTATTTAATTGTTATTGTAATTTTATTTATACATATGACATCAATGTCCATATAAAAATAACCCATCTACTAGATTACATCGGTCACCAGCTACTATAATCGATAGTCCTCTAGGATTTCTCTTCATATACATGGTTCATCAATTAATTAATCCACGTACACATGTCCTCTCCATAATTTGATCATTTTCATTTTGATTCTCTCATCTTGTCCTCTTCCATGTTCATATATTGCATGGGCTATCGCTTGGTGATGACCCTAACCCCACTAACATTAGTTCAAGGCACATGCTTCCCCTTAGTGAATTCGAACCCAGTTGGAATCCCCAATTTTTTTATCATCATCTCAACTTCCTCATTCATGTCGATGTAAAAAATATTTTCAACGTCTTGTCCCCCATGGTCGAAAGTGGAGGAAGAATTTTTTTTATTCCCATGCTATTGCATCCACAAATTCTGACACCACGGTGACCCGTTGGCATTCTTTGTCCTCATCATCGATCCTTCAGCATTTCTTATCACATCGAGATTTGTAGGGAGACCTAGACCGAGGCTGATACTTGTATTTCTTCCTACTGTCATAGGTTCACCCCGATCTAGACCTGGAGCGTCCGTGTTTCGACTTCCTCTCCGCAGATTTTGACTTGGACCACCTATTGATTCTCCTTTCTCTGTTGCGATCCCGATCACGCTCATGGTATTTTCGATGATCTCTATCATGTTCTTTGGCCTTATCCTTCTCCCTGTG
>JAXQQM020069215.1:0-111012 GCA_034641835.2 Pinus albicaulis
TATTATGAATTATTTTACATTCTTAGCTAAAAGTCCTGTCTTATTTATAATAGTTTGGATCCTAATATTTTGACCAAAGCCATGACTCTCTTTCTCTTTGAATTCAAATGTTGGATATGTGATTTTTTTTTTGTACGACTATCGCCACACTTTGTAAAACATATAATGCTAATAATTATAAAATTAGATTATAAGTATTCCTTGTTTCTTACTTTTTATCTCTTGCTATATTATTTTATGTTTCATGTTTTAACAAAAAGATTGCGAGGGAATCTAAATTGATGATAAAAAGACACATGATTACTGTACATATCAACATTGTAGTAGACACGCCATGACTCACTCTCTACATCAATTTTAAATGAAACATACTTATGTTTTTATTATGGAAATATCTAAACATAATTTTATTTTTATGGTGCATTTAAAAGCTAACCATATTGTCGTTTCATAGCCATTACTTGCAAATGTGACATATTAAAAGAAACGTTGAAGAAAATGGAATTTTGAATTAAGATAGCCGCAATTTATGTATGTATTGGATATAATGATTTCATCCTTCCTTTCCATGACAGTAACATAAGAAATTGGAAGAAATGCTTTGGAGAATTAATATTTTTTGATGTGAGTGTGTAACATTATCACCGGAAAATATTGATAAGGTATTGGTTTAAATATCAAGATTATAATTACATATAATTGAAAAAAAATAAGTTCGGATTATAATATTTCTCCTATGGCACGAGAAAAATTATATTTCATGTCAACATTTTATAGTTTCCACTAAGAAAATATGTGTTTGGTCCTGATTAATTATCTTAATAATCACTTTCATATTTTTGATTTCGCATGGTATTATTTTTAGCTATAAATGAGATCTTAAGAACCAAAGGAATCAACTAATTTTTTTGTTGTAAATTTTGTTGGAAATATGGTTAATTTTGTGCCATCAAATTCATGGTTCAAATCCCCTCGTTTATGCACATTTATTGGAAATGTCGTTCATAAATGTGGAGAAGCATCCCTTGAGTTTCTCCACCAAACTTTTCTTCTAATTTACTAATTAACTTACTACATACTACTTAATATTTACCAATAAAAAGACCCCCTACTAATTTAGTTCCCAATTTCAACGTTGTAACCTCACATTTTGTATCACGTTGAATGTGTCATCGTGCCATTATTTCATCGTTAGTACACACAAGCTTTGAATTCTCAAATACACATCCCCTTATGATATGATTGGGATGTTTTTTTCTAATCATAACGACCATGTTTGGGATGCTTTTCTTCTAATCATCAGATAGTGTTTGGTTTGAATTATAGAAGTCGGGTTCATTTTTCTTAGAAGTTATTTTTTGGTATATATATGAATATATTAATTATTTTTTTTGGATGTATATTATTTTATAAATATAAATTTTTAATTATTATATTTATTTAAATTATTAATTACAAATTTCTTATTTTACAAAATATATACTTTTAATTATTGTGTTTATTTATATTGTAAATTATTTTACGTTCTTAGCTAAAAATTTTAAAAATATAAAAATATTTAATTTTATTTAAAAAGCTCTTATGAAATTGTGAACTTATATCATATTTTCTAAAGGAGACTTGTAACTAGAGAAGTATGAATATATGTCTAAATATATGAATTTCAACTTAAATGAAATAATATTATTAACAATAATATGCTATCAAGACATACTACTGAAAATAGGAAAAGGACAGGAGCAGGAGCGATCATACAGCTGAGTTGAGACATGGCCTAAAACCCTAGGGTTTATTTCACACCCCTGAAGTGGGTGTCGTCAAGGTTCTTGATCCACCCCGACCTCCCGATTGATCGTGATATTCCTATCTAAAACATTCCATCATCATGGAAGACATTGGGGGGGAGGAGGGGGATTCTGTTACCCCCCTATTTATGGAGGCTCCAACGACGCTGCTAGAACTGGGGAAAACCTGGTGAATCAGGCCCAAGAGGAGGTCAGTACTAAGGCTGGACACACAGTGACTTCCTCAACCTGCATCCTAATCAAGCCCAAGAGGCCCAAGATCCATTTCCCTACTCAATGAATCAACAACAGAATTCAGTATATGCATGATCATCCCTTAATAGGCAAGTTCATCTGTTTTTGGCCTACTGAACAAGCCCTATATGGATGTATCAATGCCAAATGGAAGCTAGAGGGCCAACTCACTCTTCAACTTAGCCTTAAAGGCTTCTTCAACATGATTTTTACTTGCCTCGAATACAAGAATCACATCATTGATTGAGGGCCTTACTTCTTCAATGCAGCAAAGTTGTTTCTTCGAGATTGTGTAGAGTGCTTCAATCCTCATAAAGAATAATTTAACTGGGCATCAGTGTGGATCCGCCTCTATTCTCTGCCACAAGAATATTGGGAAGAAATAACCCTCGAAGAAATTGTCAATAATCTGGGATTCTTCATCAAAATCGCAGAAGAAACCAAACACAATAGATACATTGCCTATGCCCACATATGTGTCTACATGCATCTCACAAAAGTTCTCCCTGATTCAGTAAGTCTATGGCATGAAGACTTGGAATGGATTCAATCTATTGATTATGATCATGTTCCCTTCCGCTTTCATAAATTTCATATGCATGGCCATCTGTTCAGAGATTTTCCTTAGAACTCTCCGCCCAAGCCCTCTCGAAACCCTGCCTCCCCAGATCCAGATGGTTTCACCAAATTTTCCCCTCAAAAACACCATGCAAAGAAGAGCTCCAACACACCTGGCCCCTCGCAGCCCTCCATGAGTAACATTTTCCACCTCCTAGCCAACCTTGACTCAGAAAGGAACCAGCCCTTAGTTCCCCTGGAAGCCACCCCCAATCCCTCCCTTGCTTGTGGATCCATACCTCCCCTCCATATCCCATTTCTTGACCTCATGGCACAAAAAAAGCCACAGGAAGCCAATCAGAAGAATAAACAACTTGAGATCCCAAACCATGTCATCACTCAGTCTCAGGCTTTGCCCCTCAAGCCCAGATCTGACATGGAAATCGACCCTCAATCCACCCCTAGTCAATAAATTACCCTAGAAGATGGTAAATATATAACTCCCATTTCCTACTTGGATGAGGAACTGGAAACCATTGACTTTGGGGATCTGGATCTTACAGGGCTAGAAAAATATTGCAAATCCAAGGAATATCACACTATCCCTGCAAGACAGATCGATAGCCTAGAGGAAGCCCTTCTCAAAACCCAACTGATAAAAGGAAGCACCCAATTAGGGATCCAAGGGGAATATATTCCAAGGGAAACTATAAATATCATTGGGGAATCAAGGAAACAAGGAATGTCGATAGAACTACAAAGATTGATAATCCTAGGGGATCAACTAGTTGAATCCGATAGATACCCAAAGATGACAAAGTTCTTCAAAGCTTTAAATCAAAATCATACATGATGAAGCTCACATCCTGGAATATCAAAGGGATAAAAATCCCCTCAATGTTACGTATGATAAAAAATTGTATAAGGTGTGATAATCCATCCATCTTCTTTATGCAAGAAACCGAATGCTTTAGCTCCACCTTTCACTCTATTCTATCCAAGCTTTGGCCTGGCTATAATACCATAGTTGTCGACGCGATTGGGGCCTCTGGGGGCTTTCCATTTCCTAGAATCTAGCCATCATCTCTCTCTCCAATCACCAAGCCTCCTGACACTTCATTCAAGCCACTTTCCATCTCATTAGTACCAGTCTAAAGTGCCTCCTCACCAATGTCTACTTCCCCCAAATTTCTACTCGAAAAATATAGTTATTAGATAACATGGCTTCCCTCTATGATCAAAACCCCCACCCATTTTGGATCCTAGGAGGTGACTTCAACATGATCACCAGCCTCAGATAAAAGCGCAGGGGATGCATGCATGTGGAAGCCGAGAGCCTAAAGTTCAAATAATTTACACTCCATAATCATCTAATTGATGTCCCCACCGCCAATGGGACCCACACTTGGAATAATCGCAGGAGTGGTTCTGAATATATTTCTTCCAAACTCGATTGCTTTCTAATTTCTGATACAGTCATCCATGCGAGGGGAGATATCTTCTCCACCATCCTCCCTGCAACTGGATCCTATCATTGGCCCATTCAATTTCAATGGGAGAGACCAGGAAGAGGCCTCCGCAAACCATTTTGGTTTGAAAAAAATTTTCTACCCCACCCAGGCTTCAAATAGATGGTAGTCAAATGGTGGCACAACATCATTCCCCATGAAGGCTCTCACATGTACAAAGTTCAGCAAAAAATCAAGATCATCAAAGCTATATTAAAGAATTGGAACCAGCATAACATTTTCAAAAGCTAGACAGATATGTAAGTAAGAATGGATGAACTTCAAAAAAGGCACATAAAAACTATATGCACAGAGGAGCTGGAAAGACAGGAGCAACAACTCAAGAACCAAATCGAGGAACGAGAAGTGCAGGAAGAGATTCTATGGAAACAAAAATCTAGAATTCGATGGCTCAAAGAAGGAGAAAATAACATGGAATTCTTCCATCGATCTACCATTTAGAGAATAATGGTGAATCGAATCTCCATCTTAAAAAATGATCAAGGTAACAACCTAGAAATGCATGAGGATATTGAACAAGAACTTCTCAGTCACTTCAAGGACACTCTAACAGAACCTCATTTGGACCACCAAGAAGCCATCAAAAACATCATTCAGCACATCCCTTCAACGATCATGGTGGAACACAACCAAATACTGCTCATACTGGTTCTAATGCAAGAAGTGGATCAAGCTATGGCTCAACTCAAAGAAGGGAAAGCCCCCGGGCCGAACGACTTTACCACTAACTTCTTCCACTTTTTCTGGGAAGATCTCAAGACTGAAATCTAGGAAATGGTAGAAGAATCTAGGTCAATGCATTGGATGCTCCTAGCTCTCAATGCCACTTTCATCACTCTCATTCCCAAGGAGGAGCAGGCGACAACTCCTAGAAAATATATACTAATAGCCCTCTACAATTTTCCATATAAGTTAGTCTCCAAGGTGATCGATAACCGCCTAAAGCCTCTGCTGCCCCTTCTCATCTCTTAGGAGAAAAATGGCTACGTTGAAGGAATACATATACTCAACAACATAATTCTCACCCATGAGGTCGTGCATTCCTTAAATGCCTACAAGATTCTAGGTATGCTCCTAAAGGTCGACCTTTCCAAGGCCTTCAATAAACTTAGTTGCGATTATATTCAACAAATCCTGACAGCCTTTGGATTCAATTAAAACTAGATCCAATGGATAATGAGCCTCATCGCTTCCCCGATATATTCCATTCTACTCAATGGATCCCCCTCTGCGCCCTTATCTCCTTCCAAAGGAATCCGTCAAGGGGATCCTCTATCTCCCTTTCTCTTTGTCCTGATGGTGGAAGGATAAAGTAGGCTCATCAAATCCCATGTTATATTTATATCCATCAAAGGGATCTACCTTCACCTTCCTCCTCCTATTACCCACTAGCAGTTCGTCGATGATAACATGCTCTTCGGTCACCCCTTTGTGCAGGAAGCAACCTCCTTTAAGACCATTCTAGACTGCTTCTCCCTGGCTACTGTAACTTCCATCAACAAGACAAAATCCCAGATCTTCTTCTTCAATACCCCTCTCCTCACTTAATGCAATATTTCTCGCATTCTGGGATTCTCAATCTCCTGCCTTCCCTCCAAGTATCTGGGCACTCCCCTCACTGATTCTGCCATTAAGCATGCCTCCTGGAAATATTTTCTTGACAGACTAGAGACCACCTTTCTCTTTGGACCCATCGCGCCCTCAATCTTGCTGGTTACCACATCCTAGTAAAATCCATTCTCCAATCCATGCCTTTGTACCTTTTTTCTTTGCTCACGGCTCCTAAATGGGTGCTCAAAGCTATTAGAAATATTCAATGCAATTTCCTTTGGGGAAGCAATAAGGATAAGAGGAAATGGGCATTGGTCTACTGGAAAGATGTATGCGCCCCAAAAAGCTCAGGTGGGATAGGCGTGAGAGATCCTCAGCATAGTAATGAAGTCATGGGAGAAAAAATATGGTGGTAGTAGATCTCAAATCTGGAAATCCCTTGGGCGTGGCTTTGGATCTCCAAATACGCTAACAATTGGCCAATCAGAGATCTCATTTTCTTTGATGCTGAGAAGGACATGTCTCTCATCTGGAAGGTAGCTAAGTAGCACAAAGCTCTAGTAAGAGACCATAGATTTTGGGAAGTGAGGTCAGGAAATCAAGCCAATTTCTGGAATTATTCCTGACAACAAATGCACAAATTGGTCACACTCTTCCCCAAATCTAATTAGCAGGGCATCCTAGTGCACCAAAACCAACCTTGAATCAATCAATTTTGGGAATCAGAGAGTAACAAGCAGATCCCTCCCTAATTTCACTAGTGGTTGTTGGCAGATCAATTCCAGGAGCATCACGGTCCTCATCTCATGAATGACATCAAGAAGGAACTAGATAAACGAAGAATCCATCAAGCAAATGGGGACAAAATAATTATGTGGGGTTACACCTTGATGGGGACATTCTCTATCAAAGAATCCTATCGATTTCTCCTCCCTAACCTCCCTGATCAACAAGATATCATTTGGGATAAAATCTGGCATCCCAGAAGATGGCCTAATATTTCTAATTTCCTTTGACTCCTCAGCAAAATTTGAATCCTCACTTGGGATAATATTTGCAGGAAGGGGTTTGTTGGCCCCTTCCGATGCCCTAATTATGGAAGTAAGGAAGAAACCAGCGAGCACCTCTTCAACGAGTGCACCCTCACCATTACTCTTTGGGAGAAGGTAGTGCAGCTGAGCAGGTAGTCAGACAAAATTCCAGGAAATATACTCAACACCATCTGGTGCTCGGCTACCACTACTTACCTCTGTGACATTCTTAATTCCTTCTGAACCATCCTCCCTGGGCACATCCTGTAGACTATCTGGAAAGAATGAAACCGTGAAATCTTTAGGGATCTGAGCAGCCCTCTTAACATCCTTTGGAACTCCATCTGCAACAATATTCAAGAAACCTTGGCCCTCCAATGATGGTAGGACTCTGATCTCCCCACTCATCCAGGGGAAAAAATCATTTGGGATAACTGGAATCTCATGCTCCACCCTTTCCTGATCTTAGAGCCCCCTTCAAACCATTCCACCTGCTCCCCTTGTTCTTGTTCTCCTCCTCCACCCGGGCTCTTCAAGCTCAATTTTGATGGGGCATCCAAAGGGAATGTGGGAGATGCTGGGTCCGGTGGAGTTTTCAGAAATTCTGATGGAAATGTGCTTATGATCTTCTTTGGTTCTTTAGGATGGGACACCAACAACTTTTTAGAGCTTGAGGGAATGTTCCAACGGCTCCTACTGGCTCAGGAAAACAATTTCCTCCCCTTGGCAATTGAAGGTGACTCCCAAATCATCATTGAAATGGCCACACGCCTTCAAGCTAGATATTCTTCCACCAAGTTTTCCAAGAGCTAGCACCTGGAAACTTGCCTCACACTACTAAAACATTGGATTCACAACCACTCAGCAATCGACTTCAATCACATTAGAAGAATGGCCAATAAGGTTGCTGATCTATTAGCCAACAAGGGAGTCTCACACAATGCTCCTCTCAGCTCTAGCACTCTCTCCTCCTTGGATGATGAAGCACTCAAACATGAATGCACTCTATTGTTGCACAAAGATCTTCTCCCCCAGATGTGGGTGCTCACCAGTGATTCAGTGCGCCACCAAGCAGCCATGTGGAGAGACACTTGGCTGCTCCACGTGACCACATATGGAAAGAAGGATCGTGATAAATGTTGGCGTGAGGGATCCATTAACTTGACCTCTGCCACCTTCTCCTCGATGTACCAGCTCTGCAACTCATTAAGCCTGCTTTCCATGGCCATTAATCCCATCACCTCGGCCCTCTCGTCCTCACTTTTGCCCTCCCGCCTGCTCTCAGTGCATTTTACTGTTGATTTCCCTCCACCTCTGGTGCACAGTCCTTATTCGACTAAACTCAGCCTTCCCTCGAGAAGATGCTCTTCTCCTATTTTTTCTACGGTCCCCTCCTGGTCCTGCAACTCGGCTCCTTGAATAATTATGCCTCGGTGCCACAAAATGAGGTGTAGAAGAGCTAGGGGGCATGGGAAGCCTTCCCGTCCTCTTCGTTCACTCTCCCAGGGTCGTGACCTAAACCTTTCTATTAGATTGAATGAGCATGATAGGAACCCCCCTATCAACTTGAACGCCCAACTCTCTCTGCAGCTCCTACTCCTAGTTTGACTCCCTCCATCTACCACAGCAAGAAGAGGTCGCGTAAATCTACCATTCATCATGAGCCTGCTTTCATCCCCCATAAGATGAAGGCTCTCCGGTGCAAAGTGCCTGCAGCGGTAGCAAAGATTCCAGTGATAACTTTAGCAACATAGAAGGTAACATCTTGGACCAGGAGGCCGAAAATAAGACATAACAATCTAGACTGCAAGCTGCTTCCTCGACTAAACTTGACTCCCCAGTGTCGCCACATCCTCAACCTTCTCGCCACGTGCTGAGCAAGGAGACGGATGATGGGTACTAGGTGTGCAGAATTGAGGAAGATGCTCCCACCTCCAGCAACAAGAATGCAGGTTCACCTTAGTTTCATTTTTTTAATTCTTGTTAGCATTCTCATGTTTTTGAATTTTCTACTCTGTGACTCGTGTTCTATTTTGGTAACTAAATCTATTGGTTTCCCACTTCTGGCAGTAGTTACCCTCTGGTTTTTAAGGATTGGTTTCCTCGACTAGGGCAGTCTAACTTTTGGTGGAAATCTGTTGAAACTTCCCTCTGGATTGGAGTCATCAAATCTACAGGAAGAGACCTATAATTTTCTGTTCTATATGATATAATAGAATTATTTTAACTTAGAAAAAAAAAACTTAAATGAAATAATATAGAATGGAACCATATGAATTTTAACATAAGTATAAATATAAGAATTTTCAATTTATTCTAGATTATTTTTATAATAAAAACTTGTATATATCTATTTTTACCTTTTATTTATATACATGTGTAAGAGAGACTATATTTTGTTACTTGTTAACAAATGAATAATTGTAGTCATATATTTAAGTTTAAACTTCTATTTTCATATGAAAGAGATGATAATATTAACTTATTTCACATATATTTTATTTTTTCTAAAAGAATAGTGTTTTAATGTAATAATGAGCTTCATATCTTTCATTATTTGAATTTATGGGGTTTTATAAGAATTTTTCGTGCATCTCACGATCTAAGAAAGGGACATCCTTTATCACTTTTTCTTTGTCTGTTGGTGGTGGACTGTCTCTACGAGATTATGACTTAGGTTAGGTAGATTAGTTGTTTGAAAAATATCAATAAACTCTCTACCAGAGACTTTATTGCATTACATTTTTGTTGATGATATCCTTTTATTTGGCTCTATTTCCTCTCAAGATCCCCATTCCTTCTAAAGGATCCTCTTCATTTATGGAGTTGCTATAAGTTTTGTTATTAAACTTCAAAAGTCATGTCTTATTTATAACAGTTTGGATCCTAATATTTTGACCAAAGCAATGACTCTCTTTCTCTTTGAATTTAGATGTTGGATGTGTTTTTTTGTACGACTATAGCCACACTTTGTAAAACATATAATGCTAATAATGATAAAATTAGATAATTATTCCTTGTTTATTACTTTTTTATCTCTTGCTAGTTTTGTTTATGTGTCATGTTTTAACAAAAACATTGCAAGGGAATCTAAATTGCTGATAAACTGACACATGATTCTTGTACATATCGGCATTATATTACACACGCCATGACTCACTCTCTACATCAATTTGAAATGCAACATACTCATGTTTTTGTTATGGAAATGTCTAAACATAATTTTATTTTATGATACATTGAAAAGCTAATCATATTTTAGTTTCATATCCATTACTTGAAAATGTGACATATTGAAAGAAACGTTGAATAAAATGGCATTTTGAATTATCAAAGTTGCAATTTATGTATGTTGAGATTGCAACAAGATGATGAGCTTAGTGGAAAGAAGTCACCTTCACTAAGTGGGCCCGCAGGCTATTTTTGGCGCAAGTCTATTTTTAGACTATGTCTATTTTTAGACATCTCGATCATATTCTATGAGTTGCAGGATGCTATTTTTGGATGGTTGGTCAAGTTGGAAAAATAGATGGGCTTCTATTTTTAGAAATACTGGGCAGAATCTATTTTTAGATTGCCGGTCTAAAAATAGATATGTCGAATATTATTAGCTCTTAATAATATTTGGACTATAAACATTATCTTATTCTCTTGGAGCACTTCAGTTAAGTGCACAGATGTGGCACAAGAGCCGAAAGAAGGAATTACGCTATTCCTGAGGGTTAAGTGGAGCTATTGCATGGACACTTCAATTAGAACTCATGTGACATAGTTTGTTGGAGTTATTGAGGTAGTTGGTGGAGTTGTGTTCAGTTTAACTGAGTTAAACATAGTTGAGCTAGTTGTATCTACTCTAACTGATTGATACACTAGTGAGAGTGGTGTGAATTAATTACTAATTAATTCACTAATTATTAAATCATTAATCAACTAAATAATACATCATTTAACTACAGTGCATGGACAGTTTTAGTGGAGACCAGTGAAGAGGTAGGTGAAAGAGCAGTGTGACTATCAGTTGTGACTATAGTGTTGCATGATTTGCAACACACAATGGTTGGAGATGCCAATGAGGATTGCGTGAGCAAGGCTGGACCAATTCAAGTTCAGTCAGATCCATTCTTCAGCAGTGATTGTGCAGTAGAGGCATGCTATCGCAGCAGAGATTGGAGCATGTGATTTGGTGATCGACCCGATTAGTGTGTAGCAATTGGAGATTGTTCTGAGAGATTTGTGAGGAGATTTGTATAATGATTGTTACATGATATCTATGACATATAATATACAGATACTTGGGGGTTTTCAGCTTTCATCTTTCCCATAAAATATTGTGTTCATATGTGTGATTGTTTATGGTTTTAATGTGCGCATGTAATTGTTTTTATTTCCGCAATTAATGATCAATGGTAGAAGAGAGTTTGTATTGTGCATGAAGTTAAAATAGTGTGCGATCAGAAGAATATTAGTGTATAACATATCAGTTATCAAATTTCTACATGGTATCAGAGCGATATTGATCATTGGAGCATTTGCAAAACATTGAAGCGGTTGAGTTTTGTGCTGGTGGAATTCGAATTTTCAGTAGTGTTTTCTTGGTGTTGAAGTTGAGATGTCTTTCAATGAATTGCGATTGGAGTATGCCCCTGAGGGTAGCTCAAATTATATTTCATGGAAGGACAGGATGGAGGCAGTGCTGGATGACAATGGGTTGAAGGAATTCATAGATGCAGAAATTCCCAAAACCTGTCAGCAGTGCTACCGCACTTGGACGATGGAAAAAGAAGACAACAAAATGTCGAAGGATTCTATTGGAAGGTGTGAAGGATCACATAGTGTCCAGCTCTCATGGTAAATCTTCTCCACACCTTGATGTATAAATCTTTGACAGATTTATTCCAAAGTAAAGAGAGACTAGAGGAAGTTGGCGCTCAAGGATAGACTCGTAAACATAAAAAATAGAGAAAGGGCGGTGATACCCAAGTACCTCATGAAGTTTTTCCAAGGATGAGCTAGGAAGTGTGGGGGTGACCGTAGATGACGAGGACATGGTGAGCTTGTCTTCCTTGGGCTTCCTGAACTCTCACGAGGACTCTGTCAATGGTCGGGAGAAATTGCCAGGATGGGAGTGACTTTGGTCGGATCTTGTGCAAGAGGAGATAAGGCAAAGTACCAGGGACGAATCTTCATCAAAGAACTCAAATGAAGAAAATTGCGCTTTGGCTGCCAAAGCAAAGAAGGGGAAGAGCAAGAAGCATGCTTCTCAATCCGGTGCGAAAGGCAAGAAGCAGGACATGTCCAAGGTGAAGTGTTTTCACTGTCACCAACACAGACATTATGCCACTAGTTGTCCACAGAAGAAGAAAAATAAGCAGGCTAATGGATCTGCAGCTGGAGAGGCCTTAGCCTCGCAGTTTGAGCAAGATTTTTCATTGATCGCATGCTTGGTCTCAAGTGTGATGGGTTCAGTGTGGTTTCTTGACAGTGGTGCATATTTTCACATGGCAGGAGATCGAGATTTGTTTACTAATCTGGATGAGAAATATATTGGAGTGCACATCGAGATGGGCGATGATGGTAGATACAGTGCGACTGGTATCGGTACCATTTCCTTTGAGAGGGAGTCTGGTAAACCCTTCCTATTGAAGGAAGTGATGCATGTTCCAGGATTGAAGAAGAATCTTATCTCTCTGGCGATGTTAGAAGACAAGGGATATTATGTTGTCTTTAGCGAGGGAAAGGCTTTCCTGCGCAGTAAGGCAACTGGTGAGACCCGGAGGATAGGGGTTCAAGTTAAGAACCTTTATCAATTACAGGTAGATGGCTACGCAGCAATGGCAGGCAAGGCAGAAGGAGTGGTGAGCTCTGATGAGAGTGAGCTATGGCACAAGAGATTGGGCCATCTTCACCATGGTGCTTTGAAAAGTTTGCAAATGCATTTCTACCATTGCTACCAAATCAACAGTAAGGGATGTACTTTGGGAAAATTTTTGAAATCCACCTTTCACGAGAAGGATAGTCGCGCCACGACGATCCTTGAGAGAATTCACACAGACGTGTGTCGACCTTTCTCAGTAGCTTCGACAGCAAAGCATAGGTACTATGTGATATTTGTTGATGATTTTTCTCGGAAGTGCTGGATCTTCTTCATGCAGAAGAAGAGCAAGACATACTCAAAGTTCTGTGAGTTCAAGGCCCTGGTTGAGAAAGAATCGGGGAACCAGGTGAAGGCTCTTAGGAGTGACAATGGTGGTGAATTCATCTCTGGCGAATTCAAGGACTTTTGCAGCGCAGAAGGAATTCGAAGAGAGCTCATAGAGCCTCATAACCCACAGCAGAATGGGGTTGTTGAGCGAAAGAACAGAACGATCGTGGGTGTTGCACGAGCGATGTTGCATGATCAGGGCCTTCCCATACACTTGTGGGTTGAGGCATGCAATACTACGGTTTATGTGCAAAACCGTTGTCCTCACAGGATACTTGGCATGAGTACACCCGAGGAGGCATTTTCTGGTAAGAGGCCTGATATTTCCCATTTGAGGATTTTTGGTTCACCTATTTACATTCATATGATGAAGGATGCTAGGAAGAAGCTAGAGTCAACCTGCAGAGGTTGGGATATTTGTGGGGTACACTGATACACCCCACAACTATTGTGTGTATTTTCCAGACAGTCGCAAGATTTTTGTGCGACGGGATATCAAATTTCATGAGGAGAAAGCCATGATTTGTTCGCTTGAGAGGGAGCCACACTTGCATGTAGATGAGGAGCTATTAGTTCCTAAAGATGAGCTTCAGGATGTGGATCAGCCACAAGAGGAAGTTCATGGAGTGGAAGAGACCACTCATGTAGCGCCAACCATCAAAGGGCTTTAACGTTGCTCATGGTTTAGAGCGACGATTCGTGGATGCAGAGAAGGTTGTAGGACCACCTACAGCACAGCGCAGACAGAGACAGTCACCGGATCGGTACACTCGATACATGGCTCTTATGAGTCAATGTGTTGTGACAGAGCCATCCTCTTTTGAGGAAGCTGTGGAGGAACCCGCATGGGTTGATGCCATGATCGAAGAATATGATTCGATCATCAGGAACAGTGGATGGGAGATTGTCCCAAGACCGGTTGGGAAATCAGTTGTAGGTTCGCGATGGATCTACAAAGTGAAGCAGGCGGCTGACGGGAGTGTGGAGAAGTACAAGGTAAGATTTTTTCTCATGCTTCAGATGGAGGGACTCACATGAGGCAAGATTTGCTCCCTTGCCGCAAGGTATTCTTCCATACTGACGATTCTTTCTCTCTCCACACAGAGTGGTGGCACATTCATCGATGGATGTGAAGACTGTGTTCTTCAATGGAGTGATTGAGGAGGAGGTGTACATAGAGCAGCCCGAAGGTTTCGAGATCTTCAGCAGCGAGTCGCATGTGTGCAGGCTCAAGAGAGCGTTGTATGGGTTGAAACAATCACCTCGTGCTTGGTACACACGGATAGACAGTTATTTCACCGGACTTGGATTCTCCAAGAGTGAGGCGGATCCTAACCTATACCAGATTGTGGTGGAGGGTAAGTTGCTGATCATTGTACTTTATATAGATGATTTGATTTTGACAGGTGATGAGCTGTTGATACTCTCATGCAAGGAGGATCTTGCAAAAGAGTTTGAGATGAAGGACTTGGGCCTCCTTCATTATTTCCCGGGATTGGAAATTTGGCAGCGTAGTGATGGACTGTTTGTTTCTCAGGGTAAGTATGCCCGGGAGATACTGGAGAAGTTCAACATGCATGGCTGCAAGCCTGTTGATACTCCTCTTCCTGGAGGTTGGAGGAAGGAGGATGCTACTTCAGCGTAGGTAGTGGATGCCACTGTTTATCGACAGTTGGTGGGGTCGCTTATGTATCTGGTCAATACACGACCCGACATATGCTATGATGTTAACCAGCTTTCACAAGCTATGGTTAAGCCAACCAAGCTCTTCTGGAAGGCAAGCAAGCATGTATTGAGATATCTCAGAGGCACATCGGGATATGGATTATGGTACAGACAGTCGGATGAGGTGAAGTTGTGTGGCTTCACGGATGCAGATTGGGCAGGGAGCCCAATGGACAGAAAGAGCACATATGGAGGGATTTTCAGTATCGGGTCGACAACAGTTTCTTGGTACAGCAGGAAGCAGAGATCTGTGGCACTCAGTTCAGCAGAGGCCGAGTATATGGCAGCGAGTTTGGCTGCATGCGAGGCTATATGGATGAGGAAGATCCTAGTCGGGTTGTTCGGTTCACACTTAGATCCTACTGTGATATATTGTGATAATCAGAGTTGCATCAAACTCTCGGTTAATCCAGTATTTCATGATAGATCTAAACACATTGACATCCGGTATCATCATATCAGAGATTGTGTGCAGCGGAAGGTCATGTTACTTTCATACATTCCCATGGAGGATCAGGATGCTGATATCTTGACGAAGGCGCTCACCAGGAGCAAATTCGAATACCACAGGGGCAGGATAGGGGTTGCAGATAATCCTTATCTTGTTGAGAGGGAGTGTTGAGATTGCAATAAGATGATGAGCTTAGTGGAAAGGAGTCGCCTTCACTAAGTGGGCCCGCAGGCTATTTTTGGCGCAAAGTCTATTTTTAGACTATGTCTATTTTTAGACATATGGATCATGTTCTATGAGTTGTAGGATGTTATTTGTGGATGGTTGGTCAAGTCAGCAAAAATAGATGGACTTCTATTTTTAGACATACTGGGCGGAATCTATTTTTAGATTGCCAGTCTAAAAATAGATATGTCGAATATTATTAGCTCTTAATAATATTTGGACTATAAAAATTATCTTATTCTCTTGGAGCACTTCAGTTAAGTGCACAGATGTGGCACAGGAGCTGATAGAAGGAATTACACTATTCTTGAGGGTTAAGTGGAGCTATTGCATGGATAGTTCAGTTAGAACTCATGTGACATATTTTGGTGGATTTATTGAGGTAGTTGGTGGAGTTGTGTTTAGTGTAACTGAGTTAAACATAGTTGAGCTAGTTTTATCTAGTCTAAGTGATTGATACACTAGTGAGAGTGGTATGAATTAATTATTAATTAATTCACTAATTATTAACTCACTAATAAACTAAAAAATGCATCAGTTAACTACAGTGCATGGACAGTTTCAGTGGAGACCAGTGAAGAGGTAGGTGTAAGAGAAGTGTGACTATCAGTTGTGACTATAGTGTTACATGATTTGCAACACATAGTGGTTGGAGATGCCAATGAGGATTGTGTGAGCAAGGCTGGACCAATTTGAGTTTAATTAGAGCCATTCTTTAGCAGTGATTGTGCAGTAGAGGCAGGCTATCAGGTGGCAGAGATTGGAGCATGTGATTTGCTAGATCGGACGTGTTTAGTGTGTAGCAATTGGAGATTATACTGAGAGCTTGTGAGGAGCTTTGTATAATGATTGTTACATGATCTCTATGACATATAATATACATATAGTTGGGGGTTTTCAGCTTTAATCTTTCCCATTAAATACTATGTTCATATGTGTGAATGTTTATGGTTTTAATGTGCGCATGCGATTGTTTTTATTTCCGCAATTAATGATAAATGGTAGAATAGATTATGTATTGTGCACGAAGTCAAATAGTGTGTGATCAAGAGAATCTCGGATATAACATATCAGTTATATAAATTTCTACAATGTACGTATTGGATGTAATGATATCATATTTTCTTTCCATGACAATAACATAATAAATTGGAAGAAATGCTTTGGAGAAATAATATTTTTTTATGTGAGTGTGCAATATTATCACTGAGAAAATATTGATAAGATATTGGTTCAAATATCGAGATTATAATGACAGATAATAGAAAATGACAAGTTGGGATTATAATATTTCTCCTATGGAATGAGAAAAAAGATATTTGATGTCAACATTTTATGGTTTCCACTAAGAAAATATGTGTTTGGTCCTGATTAATTATCTTAATAATCACTTTCATATTTGTGATTTCACATGGTATTCCACTTAGCTATAAATGAGATATTAAGAACCAAAGGAATCGACTAATTTGTTTGTTGTTGATTGTCATGGGACCAATAAGGGAATTCACAGTCATGGATTTCTGAGATTAAAACCCACTAAAATAATTTAATACCACCCATGTGGCATAATGAACGTTTTCTTGACTAAATTTTCGTTGATATGGAAAAGAAAAAAATGTGTGGTTTGTGTAAAAATTCATTTACATGTAAATTGAATTCCACTTATTTCCACATGTAAATATATTTCTACATAAACCATGCAATTGTTTCTTTTCGGAGGCAGCGAAAATTTGGTCAAGAATATGTCATTATCCAACATGGGCAGGTATTAAATTGTTTTATTGGGTTTTACCCTCAAAATGCCATGATTATGAATTCCCTTTTTGGTTTAAGCACATCCACCCAAAATTTTCAAGCAAATATTATAAATATATACATGGCCTATATAAGCTTAATTAGAAAATTTGGGTAATTGTTAATAGTATTGTAGTTATTAATTATTTCACTTATAAAACTCAATGCATCTAGTTGAAGTAGAGATCATAGCTCATATTATAGGGAAGATAAAGGAAATCCTATAAGATTTTTCTTCGAAAAAAAATCCCACCAAATTTGAATGTCTCAAATCTAGACATGTGTATTTTAGTTATTAATTATTTCACTTATAAAAAACATGGCATCTAGCTGAAGTAGAGCTCATAGATCATATTCTAGGGAATAAAAAGGAAATCTTATAATATTTTTCTTCAAAAAAATATCTAATTAGATTTAAATATCTTAAATCTAAACATATTCCATGGAAGAGAAAGGAAATCCTATAAAAAAACTTCTTCCAAAAAATACCTTATCACATTTGAATGTCTTAAATCTAAAGTTGTGTATTCCAAAAATATTATTCGATTTATACAAAAATGAGTAATTAATGTTTTTGGTCTAAATGAAAGAAAAATGATGAGTTAGAGGGACATTAAATTTACACCATTGAAAATATAGAGTTTGCATGGTACACATAGAGTTGGAATGGGATTGTGCTTTAAGATGAATCCAAAATAACCCAACAATTTGGTTTAATTTTCTTACTAAAAATGACCTATTTTGATAAACATGGAAACTATATTGTATCCCATATACAAAAGCCACTATTTTTTTAAATCCATGGTGAAGTTTGTTATATATGCATAGAACAAAATGGCATATAATTTTATTGGGGCTGTCATCATGAATATACTATGCCTTGGTTAGCAAACCGTGAATTTATTAAAACCTACATTATTTTTTAGCTTGAAAAAATTGAACTCCATATTGCATATTTCCATCTTGAGATTGCATTATTCAGAATAACCAATAACATGGAAAAGGGGAATGAATCATCATACATTTTTGAGAACATAAGAAAAAGTTTATAAATGTTGAAATTTTGGGAAAATTATGTATATTAATCACTTTTGAAATTGAAGAATATAAAGATAATTATGCAACAATGGATTGAATAAATTAATATTTTAAGTCTGTAAGTTAGAGAAAATTGGAATAATTATTCTACCATCCATCGTCCCATTATTTCTATTTATGAGGTGATGTATGTCTGAGAGGTAAAGTGGCATAATTATTCAAAATGAATGGCATACTTTGGGATCAAAGATGGACTATATGTATGGGATCAAAGAATGGCATACTCGGTAAATATGGGAAAAGGAAACGTGCATGAAGGATACTAACAGAGCACAAATTAGTTGCATCTAGTGCAATATATAAGGTGTCCCAAAAGTGGATCGAATGTGGAGCCCTTTTGTTTAGGGTGCACAGCACAACAATCCCCATAGAGCCACCATTTATGCTCAAATATTGGACTATCCACAATAAATGATAGGACTATCTAAGCTTCATCATAAGGTCCCACATCCACATCATATAAGCCCCACACCCACATTCCCCTCCCAAGGATACTCTGTCACAACATCCCACGATTTAAAACAACCCAATATCCTTAAGGACGCTATATATATATATATATATATATATATATATATATATATATATATATATATATATATATATATATATATATATATATATATATAATGGGTGAAAATGTGAAGTTGGGAAACACTTCTTGCCCTTTTTTGACGTTGAAAATTGTAATTTTCTATGTTTTTCAACTTCACCTCCACTAAACTCATAATTTTATTGCAAATTATGCTTTGACATAAAAACAATAATTGTAGATAATTGTCTTACCTCCATACCCATATTTAAAAAAAAAGAAAATATTGACATATAGAGGGGTAAATTTATTGTTTACTAACTGCATATACTTGAAATTTTCAGGCAAACATAAATAGTCACTTTATGATCCATAACTTTTTTTAGGGAAGGTTATTCATTTTTTGGAAAAAAACCATAGAATCATAATATGCATATATTGCACTAGTGCACAGACTATTTTTTGGTAATTTTCATATTAAATCACTATTTTTTATTATTTTTTAAAATGGACGAAGACAAAAAAACAGTGATGTTTCAGTACATTTTATGATCCCTAGATTTTCTTTTCAATGTGATCGTCAATAAGAAAAATGAGAGTACCATTTTGAAGTAGACACGGAGAGGAAATGCAATATGATTTTTCTGAATTTTTTGGTTTCGTCATTTGAAAGTTATCGAATTTTCATTCAGTGCAATTTTTCGAACAATGAAATTCCACAGTGACATAGTTTAGTAAAAAATTAATAAAAAATTGAATTTTTTAATGAAACTCCACAAATCTCATATCATCAGAAACTAGATTCAGAGATGAATCTAATGGTACTTGGTCTAACATATAACATTTTTTTTTTGTAGGTGTTCCGCCCCTCCAAAATTTCAAGTTCCTGAAAACTGCAGAATTTTCTGGGTTTTTCGTTGACCAGAAACTCTCAACCAAGATAATGTCTCGGACGAGAAATTTATAAAACTCTCGACCGAGAGTTTAACCCACCTAAAGTTACATTTAACCGCATGGCCAAACTCTCGGCTAAAAGTTTAAAAAACTCTCGGACGAGAGTTCGTGCCTGAGAGTTTACCCGATGAAACTCTCGGACGAGAGTTTAGAAAACTCTAGGCCGAGAGTTTAGAAAACTCTAGGCCGAGAGTTTAGAAAACTCTCGGCCGAGAGTTTTATAAACTCTCAGCAAAGAGTTTTATTAAATGTTTTAATCAAAAGTTTTAGGGGTTTATATGTATAGGGTTTTATATGTTTAGGGTTTAGGGTTTTATATGTTAGGGGTTTACATGTTTAGGGTTTAAGGGGTCAAATGGGTTAGGGGTTTTGGGGTTTTGGGGCTTAAATAGGTTAGCGGTTAACGGGTTAGGGGTAGGGGTTAAGGTTTTAGAGGTTTAGGGTTTAGGGGGTTAAATGGGTTAGGGGTTAGGAATTAGGGTTTAAGGGGTCAAGGGTTATGTTGAGGTTTAGGTGTTTAAGGGGTTGATTAAGCAGGGTTGGGAATTAGGGTTTAAGGGGTTATAGTTTAGGGTTTAGGGTTAATGGGTTAGGTTAAGTTAGGGAGAAGTTTAGGGGGTAGGGATTTAGTAGCTAAGGAATTTTAGGGGTTAGAAGTTGTAGAAATTAATGGGGTTAAATGTGGGTTAGGTTTTAGGGGTTTAGGTGTTGGAATTGGTTAGGGGTCGGGAATTAGGTTTAAGGGGTTAGGGGTTTAGGGTGTTGAATTGGTTAGGGTTGGGAATTAGGTTTTAGGGGTTAGGGGTTAAGGGTTTAGAGGTTTAGGGTTTAGGGGGTTAAATGGGTTACATGTTTAGAGGTTTAGGGGGTTAGGGCATTTAGCAGTGAAGGATTTTAGGGGTTAGGGATTAGGGTTTTGGGGGTTAAATGGAATCCACACTTAAATGGGTTGGGTTCTTAGGGGTTTACGGTGTTGAATTGGTTAGGGGTTGGGAATTAGGTTTTAAGGGTTTAGGGGTTAAGGGTTTAGAGTTTTAGGGTTTAGGGGGTTAAATGGGTTACAGGTTTAGAGGTTTAGTGAGTTAGGGGATTTAGCAGTTGAAGGATTTTAGGGGTTAGGGGTTAGGGGTTAGGGTTTTGGGGGTTAAATGGAATAAAGACTTAAATGGGTTAGGTTTTTAGGGGTTTAGGGTGTTGAATTGGTTAGGGGTTGGGAATTAGGGTTTATGGGGTTAGGGGTTAAGGGTTTAGGGGTTAGGAAATAGGGTTTAAGGGGTCAAGGGTTATGGGTTGGGAATTAGGGTTTAAGGGGTTAGGGGTTTTGGGGTTTAAGGGCTTAAATGGGTTAGGGGTTAACGAGTTAGGGGTAGAGGTTAAGGGTTTAGAGGTTTAGCGTTTAGGGGTTAAATGGGTTAGGGGTTTAGAGGTTTAGTGGGGGTAAATGGGTTAGGGGTTAAGGGTTTAGAGGTTTATGGTTTGGGGGTTAAGGTTTAGGTTAGGAATTAGGTTTAAGGGGTCAAGGGTTATGGGGTTGGGAATTATGGTTTAAGGGTTAGGGGTTAAGGGTTTAGAGGTTTAGGGTTTAGGGGGTTAAATGGGTTATAGGTTTACGATTTTAGGGGTTAGGGATTGAGCAAGAAAGGATTGAATGAGTGTTAGGTTTGTGGTTAAATGGAATCCACAATTAAAAATGGGTTAGGTTTTTTAGGGCGGGGGAAGAATTGGTTAAGGGTTTAGGGGTTAGGGGCTAAATGGGTTATAGGTTTAGAGGCTTAGGGGTTTAGGGGGATTTAGTAGTGAAGGATGAGAGTTAGGGCGAGTTTTTGGGTTTTTGGGGTTAAATAAATCCACACTTAAATGGGTTAGGTTTTTAGGGGTTTAGGGTGTTGAATTGGTTAGGGGTTTTGGGGTTTAGGGGCTTAAACGGGTTAGGGGTTAACGGGTTAGGGGTAGGGGTTAAGGGTTTAGAGGGTTAGGGTTTATGGGTTAAATGGGTTAGGGTTTTAGAGGTTTAGTGGGGGTAAATGGGTTAGGGGTTAAAGGTTTAGAGGTTTAGGGTTTAGGGGGTTAAGGGTTTAGGGGTTAGGAATTAGGGTTTAAGGTGTCAAGGGTTATGGGTTGGGAATTAGGGTTTAAGGGGTTAGTGGTTAAGGGTTTAGAGGTTTAGGGTTTAGGGGGTTATATGGGTTACATGTTTAGAGGTTTAGGGAGTTAAATGGAATCCACACTTACATGGGTTAGGTTTTTAGGGGTTTAGGGTGTTGAATTGGTTACGGGTTTTTCGGTTTAGGGTCTTAAATCAGTTAGGGGTTAACAGGTTAGCGGTAGGAGTTAACGGTTTAGAGGTTTAGGGCTTAGGGGTTAAATGGGTCAGGGGTTTAGAGGTTTAGTGGGGTTAAATGGGTTAGGGGTTAACGGTTTAGAGGTTTAGGGTTTAGGGGGTTAAATGGGCTAGGGGTTAGGAATTAGGGTTTAAGGGGTCAAGGGTTAATGGGTTAGAGGTTTAGGTGTTTAAGGGTTTGAATGGGTTATGGGTTGGGAATTAGGGTTGAAGGGGTTATAGGTTTAGGTTTTAGGGGGTTAAATGGGTTAGGTTTGGTTTAGAGGTTTAGGGGGTTAGGGGATTTAGCAGTTAAGGATTTTATGGGTTAGAAGTTAGGGGTTAACGGGTTAGGGGTAGGGGTTAAGGCTTTAGAGGTTTAGGGTTTAGGGGTTTAAATGGGTTA
The DNA here is from genome assembly GCA_034641835.2 of Pinus albicaulis. Classification (NCBI taxonomy): domain Eukaryota; kingdom Viridiplantae; phylum Streptophyta; class Pinopsida; order Pinales; family Pinaceae; genus Pinus; species Pinus albicaulis. Next base: position 22,416 of record JAXQQM020069215.1, read on the forward strand.
GGGGTTAGGAATTAGGGTTTAAGGGGTCAAGGGTTATGTTGCAGGTTTAAAAAGCGTTTAAGGGTTGAATGGGTTATGGGTTGGGATTTAGGTTTAAGGGTTATAGGTTTAGGGTTTAGGGGGTTAAATGGGTTAGGGTTGGCTTAGAGGTTTATGGGTTAGGATTTAGCAGCTAAGGATTTTAGGGGTTAGAAGTTAGGGGGTTAATGTAATAAAATGGGTTGGGGTTTTAGGGGTTTATGGTGTTGAATTGGTTAGGGGTTAAATTGTGGTTTAATGGGTTAGGGTTAAGGGTTTAGAGGTTTAGGGTTTAGGGGGTTAAATGGGTTACAGGCTTAGAGGTTTAGGGGGTTAGGGGATTTAGCAGTGAAGGATTTTAGGGGTTAGGGGTTAGGGTTTTGGGTGTTAAATGAAATCCACACTTAAATGGGTTAGGTTTTTAGGGGTTTAGGGTGTTTAATTAGTTAGGGGTTGGGAATTAGGGTTTAAGGGGTTAGCGGTTAAGGGTTTAGAGGTTTAGGGTTTAGGGGGTTAAATGGGTTACAGGTTTAGAGGTTTAGGGGGTTAGGGGATTTATAAGTGAAGGATTTTAGGGGTTAGGGGTTAGAGTTTTGGGGGTTAAATGGAATCCGCACTTAAATGGGTTAGGTTTTTAGGGGTTTAGGCTGTTGAATTTGTTAGGGGTTGGGAATTAGGGTTTAAGGGGTTAGGGGTTAAGGGTTTAGGGGTTAGGAATTAGGGTTTAAGGGGTCAAGGGTTATGGGTTGGGAATTAGGATTTAAGGGGTTAGGGGTTTTGGGTTTAGGGGCTTAAATGTGTTAAGGGTTAATGGGTTAGGGGTAGGGGTTAAGGGTTTAGAGGTTTAGGGTTTAGGGGTTAAATGGGTTAGGGGTTTAGAGGTTTAGTAGGGGCAAATGGGTTAGGGTTTAAGGGTTTATAGGTTTAGGGTTTAGTGGTTTAAGGGTTTAGGGGTTAGGAATTAGGATTTAAGGGGTCAAGGGTTATGGGTTGGGTATTATGGTTTAAGGGGTTAGGGGTTAAGGGTTTAAAGGTTTAGGGTTTGGGGGGTTAAATGGGGTATAGGTTTAGAGGTTTAGGGGGTTGGGGATTTAGCAGCGAAGGATTTTAGGAGTTAGGGGTTAGGTTTTTGGGGGTTAAATGGCCACACTTAAATGGGTTTGGTTTTTTGGGGTTTTGGGTGTTGATTTGGTTTGGGGTTTTTGGGTTTTGGGGCTTAATTGGGTTACAGGTTTATGGGTTTAGGGGGTTAGGGGTTAGGGTTTTGGGGGTTAAATGTAATCCACACTTAAATGGGTTAGGTTTTTAGGGGTTTAGGGTGTTGAATTGGTTAGGGGTTTTAGGGTTTAGGGGCTTAAATGGGTTAGGGGTTAATGGGTTAGGGGTAGGGGTTAAGGGTTTAGAGGTTTAAGGTTAGGAGTTAAAATGGGTTAGGGTAGAGGTTTAGTGGGTGTAAATGGGTTAGGGTTAAGGGTTTAGAGGTTTAGGGTTTAGGGGTTAAGGCTTTAGTGAATTAGGTTTTCATGGGGGAAAATACTAAGAGGGAGAGGGGGGGTGAATAAGTATTTAGTGCAGACAATAAAACTTTGTTATTTCTTTCTTAAAAACCCATACGCTACTTTCCTTCATCGAACTAGCGTATATACGCGGATTTTCTTTACAGAACTCGCGTATATCCAGTGATCTAATTATGAATTTAGTTCTTGACTTAGATCATTGCATTACTCATTCATCAGATGTTTTAGAAAATAGTAAACAGATGTAGAAAGAACAGAATAATCATCACACATAAGCAACACACATGAACACTAGGATTTTTAGGTGGAAACCCAATTCGGGAGAAAACCACCGCTGCCGTCGTCTCAGTCTTCAATCTTTATTATTAAGAAAACTTCTTACAACATGTACTGGTGCAGACTCATACCAGCACGCAGGCACCCACCTGCAGAAGGTTACAACCTTCTCTCGTTTACCAGCCTCTTTTGGAAGGGAGCTACAACCCCCTGCTTCTCGTTTACCAGCCTCTCCTAGAAGGGAGCTACTACCCCCTGATATAAGCACAAGCTTCTACTGACAGAAAGCTTCTACATACATACTGAAGGTTTCAACCCTCAAATCCACTGCAGACCATGTTTCATCAATTTTCATACTGAATCAAACAGCTCTAACACAACCCTTCACTTATCTATAAACATACTTTTCCCAATGCTTCAAACAGAACAATGAAACCACTGTAACCAGAATATCAGAGATAACCCAGACTACAGAATAGATATCCAAAATCACATTCACCCTTGAGAAAATATAAGTTCAGATACCATACGCACCTTTGTTTAAACAGATCCACGTATATACGTGCTTTTTATGAAATGAACCTGCGTATACATCTGTGCATTTTTCAGAACAACTCTAACTGCCCATACGCGCCTTTGTTTAAACAGATCCGCGTATACACGCGCTTTTTATGAAATGAACCTGCGTATAGATCTATAAAAGATAATCTTTGCAGAGCAGACCAGATCTATGAACTTACCCAGATTTCTTCAATTACTTCAACAGATTTTGCGCCAGGTCTTCATCACTTCTTTTCAGATCATCCAAGAGATTCACCATTTCTAGATCTAGAGATCTTGAAACTTCATCATGTTCATAGATGCATCATAGATTCAGATCTATAAATTAAGAGCAGAGTTGAACCATGCAGATATACTTCAGAGTGAAGTATTCATTAAAGCCCAGACACATGCACACGCTTTGCACAATGATTTTCTTCTCCTTATATAGGTTTACCCTTTATCAATACCATGAGCCAAAACCACACCACTTCCGATGGTATTCCTGGACGGGATCAAATAGACAACCCAACGCTCAATACAATGGGTCAATACCATGGTAGTAACCCCTGGTTTTACACTTTTATAGCGCAATTGAGCATACGCGACTTGGCACGTACTTTCCCGCGTGCATACGCTACTTCTACTAGACAAACCCGCGTATGCCTTGAGACACACTTTTCATCATTGGTCTAGCACATCCTGGAATTCCTTTCATCATTACATCTGAGCTGCTCTGTAGACACATCAGATTTACATCATTAATTAGTATATCAAGTCAGTTTCCATCAAGTACAACTTTCATCAAGTAGGTTTCCATCATCTTTATTAAGTGGGTTGCCATCAAGGACAACACTCTGCATTATATTGCCAACGGTTTAAGGGGTCAAGGGTTATGGGTTGGGAATTAAGGGTTTAAGGGGTTAGGGGGTTTTGGGGGTTTAGGGGGTTTAATGGGTTAGGATTGGTTTAGAGGTTTAGGGGGTTAGGGGATTTAGCAGCTTAAGGATTTTAGGGGTTAGGAGTTAGGGGGTTTTGGGGTTTAGGTGCTTAAATGGGTTAGGGGTTAACGTGTTAGGGGTTAACGTGTTAGGGGTAGGGGTTAAGGGTTTAGAGGTTTAGGGTTTAGGGGTTAAATGGGTTAGGGATTTAGAGGTTTAGTGGGGGGGTAAATGGGTTAGGGTTTAAGGGTTTAGAGGTTTAAGGTTTAGGGAGTTAAGGGTTTAGGGGTTAGGAATTAGGGTTTAAGGGGTCAAGGGTTAGTTTTTTTTGCAATAACATAATTCTCCAATCCCATACACTTCTGCTTGGAATGTCACACTTAACATTCATTTCCTTTTTTCGGATAATATTCGTTATCCCCTTACATCCATACCTAGGAAATTAAACTTCATTTCAATTTGATCTTGTGAAACTAAAGTGGAAGATAAGAGGACCCATTCCAAGAAGGGCATCTCACTCAATTATCAAATAATATTGTTTATTCCCTTACATCCATACCTAGGAAAATAGACTTCTTTCAAGTTAATCGTGTGAAACTAAAGTGGAAGATAAAGTGACCCATTCCAAGAAGCTCATCTCACTTCAAAAAGGTCTCGAGATTTCCAAGAATTTATAACGATATTAAGGCGTTATGCATTGTCTCCTTTATCACCTCATTGCATTTAGTCAATTGTTTTTTAAATTTAAATTTATTCATTAATTTCAAAAAAAATATTATATAAATCATATATAGTTGTTTTTATTTTGATTTATGTTTTAGAATTTTATTTTATTTATATTAATATATCAATTAGTTTTATATAAAATATTTTTTAGTTTTTTATATAATATTGATATTACAAAATATTGTAACAAAATTTATTTAATTAAATATTCATGTATTTTTTTATCATTAATAATAATAAAATAATTTAAAATAAAATTATAATTTTATTATTTTTTATCATTTTTTTAATTTTAATAAAGTACTATTAAAATTTATATAAAGTACCAATTCTAAAGTACCGAGAGTTTTATATAAAATAAAGTACCAATTAAAACAACTTAATAATTTTGGCGTTTTATTATAGGAATAAAACTCTCGGACGAGAGTTGAAAAAACTCTAGGATGAGAGTTTTTTAAAACTCTCATACGAGAGTTTTTAAAACTCATACGAGATTTTTTAAAACTCTCATCCGAGATCTTTTTAAAAACTCTCATCCGAGAGTTTTTAAAACTCTCTTCCGAAAAGTCTTCTCGAGAGTTTCCGTCAATAAAACTCTCGGATGAGAAAATGCATAACTCTCGTCCGAGATATTTTTAACTCCGGTTAAACCCAATAAAATCTCCTCGACGAGAGTTTTTAAAACTCTCGGTCAAGAAATATAGTTGACTATTTTTCTCGGACGAGAAATTAAAAATTTCTCCCAAATTCTAGCCATCCGCCAAAAAAGTGTTTCCCAACTTCCCGATTTCACCCCTAATGATGTCCCTCATCACCAAGTACGTTCGAATGTACCAAATCCAAAATACCTTTGGCTTTGTTTTCTTGACCCTCGAAAAAAATGGTTTGGCATACTTGCCAAGTGTGCACCCCTTGCACACATCATGTTGGTTGAATGAAAATTGTGGTAGTCTTATGGCTATCTTTTTGAAGTATCTTCAATGCCCCATGATGCAAATTCCCCCATGCATTTATGCCAAACATCCCCCGTGTCTTTTCTTTGCACACTTCTTGCCTTGATGCTCAAGGTTACACATGTCTCAACCCACAAACTCTATAAATATTCTTCTTCCTCACACCAATCTGCTTCATAGATCCAAAATCTAAGTTCTTGAGGTAAGTCTTACCTCGCTAAATATGATATCATAACCCTTGTCCTCTAAAGCAACAACAAAAATAAGGTTCTTCTTAAGGCCTAGAACATAGAGGACATCCTTGAGATGGAGAGATCTATCACATTCCCTATCAAAATTAATAATACCTATTCCCCTAGTGATTTACTTTTCATCATCTCCTAGCTCAATGTAAAACTACATTTCCTTGTCCTTCAACTAGGTAAAATATTCCTTGTTCCCATACATGTGGGAGGATGCTCCGTAATCAATGTACCATATGTTGTTGCCTCCTAAACTCTTTCCGTGCAAGATATGAATGAGAAATATTTCACAAAGTGAGAATAAAACACATCTATCTCAGTCGATTTAGCCAAATGATCCAGACTAGACCCCTTCTTCCAGTTAGAACACTTAGTGGCATAGTTCCTAAAGTGGTGGAAATGGAATCATTTTATCTTGCTAAAATATTTCTTCTTCTTCTATCCCTTCTAGCTAGACTCGACCTTTCCTTGTCCCTTATTTCCCTTTGCTTTGCTTCATTTTCCTGCTAGGGTAAATTTCTCCTTGTCTTTTGACTTCGATGATCTCATAGCTCTCGCCCCTTTCTGGTTTTATTCTTGGATGTAATTTGACCACAACCTTTTCAAACTCGGGAATATTCTATCTTTCGTTGAATCGCATCCCCGGAAATTTTCCCAAGAATTATGAAGTCCCAAAAGAACAAGAATCTAAAGGTAATTTTCTTCTACAAAGATTTCCCACTCCAAACTAACTCATCCTAAACATGGGTGAAATTTTAAAGATACATAATTATTTTCTCTCCTTTTCTCATCCATATATTTCTTAGCTTGTCCTTCAGCAGCAAGTTTCCCGGCATCATTGGAACCCCGATACAAATCTAAGATGGATTTCCACATCTCATGTGTTGTCTTCTTCCCATGAAGATGAGGGATAATACGATCTTTGACCCCCTCAAGGATGATCTTCCTAGCCATGGTGTCGCTTCTTTTCTCGTTGGATCAATTGTTGGGCATCTTGAGGTGGGACTATTTTATTCTTTACAAATTCTAGCACACCATTATCTTCCAACACCACCGAGATCCACTCCATCCATGAGGATAATTTAGAGGCTTCCCTCTAAATAGTGATTTTTCCTCGACCCTTGGAACGACATCTTATTATCCAAAAAAATGGTCTTCAAAACTCTAACGCAAGCCTCCTATTTAAACCACACCCTTCACTTATTTTCTGGTTTTTATGTTGATCTCTACCGTAATACCATGTTATTTTTTTCTTGAAACTCGAAAATACTTAGATGAATTATCTGAAAACAGTACAACTAAAACTGAAACAAAATTTAATTTCACCAAGATACAACGTTTCTTAACAATCCATAAGCAACAAAAAAACACCAAAGGCAAAAAACACATGCACACAAATTTGACACGCTTTGTTTTACCCGTGAAAACCAAAAAGGGAAAACTTTCTTTCTTTTTTGTGGTATCTTCTTGATTGTTCTTGATAAATATAGATCTATTACAATTAACTTTAGTATTCCAACTAAAAAATTGGTCTTTTAGAAATAATCTCGACATGCCCCCGAGAATCATTTTCTCTCGCTCCATAATCCTTGTGCATTAGAGCCCCTATTTCCTTGTGCACTTCTCCTATTTCCTAGCGCATAATAGAGCTCCTATTTCGCGGCACAAATATTATAAATATGTGCACACTTTCTCCTCAAGAATACTCACTCCACTCACAAAGACTTGATCTCACAAACTTGTGAATGATGTGCCTTCATCCACCTCTTTATAGATAAAATTAGAGCATGCAAGAAGGCCTAGTTCAATTTAGAAGTTCACTTTATGATTGTGATTTATATGAGAGTTCTACTCATTCTCTCTCCAAAAAAATACTAGAGTCTTAAATCATTATAAATGTGAAAATTACTACACTAGAATCCTATTGCGTAAACTAGAAAATATTCACCTAATTGTTAACTTTTACTTAATAATTCACACTACAACCTTCACTTAAATAATCTATGGAAATTAAATGCAAAAACAAGATCCGAGCAAGAAAAAAATGACACACACGACACCATTATTTTTTTGACTAAGTCCCCGAAAAAACCCAATGCGTGAAATCGATGCAACAATTGAGGGTTTGATATTATTAAGAAGTAATTTCGAGTACACTTGTTTGGATGTCATGACTAGAAATCCTATATAGAGATCTAGCCGAACAAAAATATGGTGATATGATCTCACCCCTGTCACTCGGAATATTTGGCACTAATATGTGCTAGAGATGAGCCTCTACGTAGTACTACATCACTCCTACATAGCTACCGTGTCACTCGTAGCTGGGGACTGCGCTACACCTCATTTGATCTCTCTCGCTAACCGGAAAATTTAGCACTCTAGCCTCCCCCATCTCACACCCCGACTCCAAAGACCGGATCCCGACTATTCCCCAACATAAATACAAACTCCCTCTAAAGCTCTTCTCTTCCACTACGCGCTCTATGTGGCACTCGCACTTCCTCTCCCGTACTACTCTTTGCCCTATCTTCTTTGCACTCTATGGATCAAGAAAACCCGAACTGGAAAATTATATCTACCCCTCTCTACAAGAATCATCTCGATCGATCATCTAGTTGCTCTACGTCGCTCACTTCGTAAATTCGATATCTAGACTCTCTCGGTGTGTTTTTCTGAATTCCCATCAAGTCATTCTTATAATCTTCTCATTGAGACTTCAACGACCGAGATTAAATCACTAATAAACGACTAATATTAAATTGACTTGATCTCTATCTTTTACTAAAATATTCACATCCTCGTTTTATTAATACCCTTTAATTATTTTAATTCCCTAAGTTTAGACTTAGGCTCCCATTAAAAAATAATTAATTGTTTTAATAAAACACAATTTAGGTGGAATTTCCCAAAACACTTTATGGGTTATTTGGAATACATGTGTCTAAGCCCCCTACAAAATTTGAGACTTAGATCGCATCTAATAATAACATAAATCGAAAACTCCCTCTTAGTGAGGAATGTGCTCTAGTAATGCATCTTGCTCAAGCAAAGATACCCGATTCTCGCAACATCTCCCTCTGCATTGCTAATGTTTGACGCAATTTCCCACTAATAACTATGTTGCTCGCATCTATGTTGTTGTTGACCTTGTGTATTTATTCTAACTACTAATACACCGCAACTTTGTTGCCCGATGCAATAGAAAAACATCCAAACACCGAAATACATGTTCAACATGATGCATCTTATATCGAAGGTGTGACTACTGCAAAGACTCGTGCCGACCATTTGAAGCTATTGCATTGCTTCGACTCTGTGTTGTGCCTTCTCGCACTACTACCAACTCTGCTTTGCGTCGCTCGTACTTTTGTTGCTCGTTATGAAACTAGCTCCAAAAATAGAAGAAAAGACATATCAACTCCTTGGAAATAATCCACTTCGAGGGGGCAACCTCCAATACATTACATGAATGAACAATTCTTGGATGATACAAATGAAAAAAACCTCCTTTCTATATATAGGAGTCCATGGGGCCACAAATGTAATCCTAGTGGGGCCACAATGTAATCCTAACCGACCTAAGAATAATAATGTAAGGGCACAATAATAACAATATGGGGGGTTATAGGGGTACAACAATAACAATAAGGGTGGTTATACTAACATAATAAGAGACTACACTAGTAATATAGGGACCTAACATCCCCCCCTCTCCTTCAAACAAGTGTTGTCCTCTCGTTAGTGTCAGCCTAGTCATACCGCCATCGTTGATCAAAACTTGCTCCTTTGCATTTGCATATTAGGTGTCTCATACCGAATAAATTTCACCATTCCGCTAGGTCATGGATTCATTGATGGTAGTAATTTTTTTATCAGTTTTTCCCTCATAAGGTACTTGCTGATTTTCCTTTCTATGGTCTTTAGTAATTAGTCACTTTCATTCTCAAAATCATGTCGGAGGGTCATAGGATGGGTCTCATTAGTTTCTAGGGTCTCACCATGGTCAAATTAATGAGTCAAATGTCAATAATATCAGCAAGGTCATGAGGAAGTCAATAAATTCAAAGTCATCGCACCTAGAAGATCAAAGAGAAATTTTATTCGGCTTGATGTAATTTTCACATCAAGGTCATGAGGAAGTCAATAAAGTTCAAATTCACTGCACCCTGGAAGATCAAAGAGACATTTTATTCGGCTTGATGTAATTTTCACCTCAAAACCATGTTTTGAGGTGAAAACGTGATATTTTTCCTTTATTATTAGTCATTATGTAATTCTGTATCATCATGTGTAATAAGTTACAATTTAGAAGTCGTTATCTCCACAAAGTGATGTCCCCCGCCTTGAGAGAAGTTTCATGTAGCATGTTCAGCGCCAAATCATCCTCCAATTAGATCCATCGAAGGAGCCCGGAAAGATCTTTCCAATGGTATACTACACTCTCAAAACTCGACTTCCGGATTGAAATTTATGCTTAAGTGAAGTAAAAGTCCCTATATCCTCATATACCCCCTATTTCCCATTTTTTCCCTTTAAACTTTGTATTGTTAAAGTTTAATATTTTTCTTTAATAAAATCCCTTTCCCCCCCACTCCAAATACATAGTCGCATGATTAAAATCCAAAAAAATACTTGTGCGATTAAAACCACTTCCCCCCCCATGACCCTTTAAAACCTTATTATAAAGTCTAAATGTTTTATTATAAAACCCCCCGCCGACCTTCCCATCGTGAAATCGCAATATTTGAAAAATGCTTCCGATTGGCCAATCGCAAAAAACTCCGATGCGATTGATCGCAGCCCCTCCTCCGATCTCCCAATCACAACTCCCGATCCGCTCCCTCGATGGCTCACTCCCGATTACACGCCCGCCGTCGATCTCATCATCCAATCCGACGGTCCTCCGCCAATCGAACATTCCAATCGCACCATTTAAATCCCGCTCCCGATCAACCCCGCCCGATTACACCATAACCGTTCATCCGATCGACGATCTAACGACTCACGCGCTCATCGGCAATCGGCCTTCCCATATAAAACATCGCTCTCCACCCTCCTTCCGATCTCCGATCCCGATTGGTCGGGCCCATCACATAATCTTCCACCCATTCATCATAAATAGACCTCTCCCCCCCGTTGTTAAATTAAATTTTGTTTTATTTTATTTAAACAAAGGTTTTATCCCTATCGCCGCATTATTATTGCATCGAAGATATTCAAATTCATTATGTTATGCGCCCCACTCCAATTTCCGATTCCGATTGCACCCCTGGCCCCACCTTAGCCCTCTCGCCCTTTCATATGCAAAGTTCTTCCTCCCTTTGTAAAAGCAAAAAATCGCTATTATTAGTTCTCAAAGGGATTACCCCGTTCAATTCATAATTACCCATCGTACCCATGCCATCGCATCGAAACTTTTTGTGTGGTGCGTTCCAAATGCGACTCACCTCCTCTCCATTCCCTTTTCCCATTTAAAATTGATTTTCTCCCTTCACTAAAGGCATAGTTTCGTTTCAAAGCGTTTTATTGAGAAAGACAGCTTTATTCAAAAGAAATAATGGAAAGCAAAGCAACAATCGGCTGGCCAAGAGCTTAAATTAAGCAAAGATGTCTATAGCAACAGAGAAAATAGGATCTGATTGTCTATTTTTATTCTTCAACAACAAAAACTGTGAAATCGCAGACAATCAAATGTATTATTGTTTCTTCTTTTTCAGTGAAGATCGTTAGAAATTTTTCTATGATTTCATTTCGCTTCTTTACACTGTTAGAATAGCTCTCATTTCTCGTGGATCTATGTTCCCACATTTCAGTGTATTTATTGTAATTGTAAAAAAAAGAGAGAAAAGTCTATAATTCGAAGTAGAGGGAATAGTGTGGAAGAACATCTCTACGCTCCATTGTACGAGTCCCGACGCAGGAAATTAATAAAACATGTAGCTCTGATTTGTGGGATCCATGTGGTATGAGATTTAGCTTTTGTTCTCTCCCTGATTTCATATGTAAATTTGTTTATGTTTCACCTCTCATTCATAAACATTTTCCTTTTGAATGCTTTTCAAGATAGAAAAGGTAGAATCCATTTTATATGCTCTACCTTGGGAAATCATTCGCGCTCGTGTTTTTTCTTCTGTTTGAAAAGGATCCATTTATCGTGCCCTTTTCATCTCCTCGCCATTCTTTCCATCCCATCCTCATTAAATTTTATTTGCTAAGTTTCATCGCCTATCTTGCCCCATGAAATACCCCGTGTCCTAATTTAATTCCCTGGTTTCAACCGATCCATTTTTGTCCCACACATCCCCGTAAATTCATTTATTTTATTAAAAGCTTTTTCCCATCATTTTACCTAGCCTAGTATCAATCCATTTATTGCATTCCATTGAATATTATTTCACGGAGAGAGCCCTCTCCGTCCTTGTAGGGCTAGCTACAAGGGTGAGCGTGGTTTAGTTGTTGCCCTGTTTTGCCTTTTCACTCGTGGGTCCAATTCGAGAGATAACATCCTCAACGCTTGATTATTTGTTGATGCTTTCCGTATAAAATTCTCATCCTCCCATGTGGAATATTCTACAGAAAGTTCTTCCACTTGTTGAGATACTTCAAAATTGATCATACTTGTTGAGTTCTTGTTTTTGTGACTGCTTGTAACTTCTTTTCGATGTGATGTTGATCTTTCTGTTGTTTCATTTTATTCTCGCACTAAAGTTAGGCTATCCTTTGAGAGTTGGAGAACTTGTTGTTGATGCTCGATACGATATTCCACTACTTTACCATCCATATTATATTTTATTTGATCCTTAAAACCATCCAACTTTAGCCTCAATTTATGCTTTTAAACCATCTATGTCATCTTCGCTAATGCTCTTCATAAGGTTGAAATTTGTTGCACTTGGTACCGTAATTTTGATATCTCATACCGGCAAATTCTTCCTCTTTCAGGCATCATAGTATAGCTTTATGAGGGCTTAATGGGTAAGGAATTATTTTTTAGGTGGCATTTTAGAACCCAACACTAATATCTATGCTTCAATATGCCCTTGGAATCACTTCAAACTGAAATTTTCACACAAGACTTATGCAATTCGAAAAAACAAATACACACCTTTTTTCTTACTTTTGAGGAGCTTGATTTTGAAATTGAACTATCTCTCCGATTTAGGATCTTCAATATCTGAAATTTTTTCTATTTGGTAGCCCTCTCGAAACCTCTTTTGAATGCCACAGGTCTAACCTAATTTGGATTCTTCAATGCAAAGTTTATGTCTAATCTCCCACAATGATTTTAATCATTCTTATTGATATTTTAGCTATATAAATGACAAAAGGAATGATAAGATAAAGAGGAATTTGGCAAATGGAGAAGACACTTTTGGGGCTCAACATACCCCCACCGCAAAAAATTTTCGCATGTCCTCATGCAACTTCATTCCATTTTTTAATCGATACCTCCGCAAGGACATCTAACCTTATTTTTCTGCTTCTTCCGGTAGTTAATGCCATCCTAGGGTTTCCTTATCAGTGTCTTGAACTTCAGTGTTAATGAGTGCCCCGTTCAACTTCTTGTTCCTTTTCTTCAAACTTCTTGTTTTATTTATATAATCCCTTCATTTTCCGAGAGAGAGTACTATTAATGTTTGCCTTTCAATTTAACTTGCTCCCTTAGAATTTCATTTTCATTCTTAATATGGTTATTCAAGCATCTCCAATTCATAATTGTCTCTTTTTAATTTTTCAATTGGAGTTTCTTGTGGACTAGGGGGACCTTTCTCTATTCTCTCGAGGCTTTTCTCTCTAATGATTCCACATGGTCATAAAAACTGCTACTGAGTCGGATCTACATCCGGGTTTCTTCTACCGTAGTTTTCTTCATATTGGTGTACAGGAGATCCGTTAACTAGGGTCTGAATTGGAACTTCTTCTTCTTCAATGTTTATGATTTTCAGATTCTTTAATGCATGCCTTTTTTCACCATGCCCTTAAGCCTAGAACTTCTTCTCAATTTAGGTGGATTTTCATCTTTTACATCATTTTCTTCAACATATACATTTTTTTAATTCCTTCTTCCTTTTATTCTTGAGTTGTTTCTTGATTTTTTACCAAATCTTCTCAAATATTATTTCATCACTTTGCCTTCCCGTGTTGATACATTAGGCTTGACTTCAATAGTTTTAACATATTTTCCCCTCCTACTTCTTCTCACGAGTTTTTTATTTAGACAATGTTTCTCTAGGTTCTTCAAAATGGTTTCTTAGGGAGGAATTCATCCCAATTATCTCCTATCTTCTTCGAGATGAAACTCAACTAAACATTTTAATTAAGCCATGATGATGTAAGGTAGTCTCTAAGAACTCGAAGCCTTTTCTAGACGTTTGAAGACATCCTTTTCAAACTATTAAGTAGGAAAAAATGGCAGTATTTATTTCTTAATCTAGAAAATTCTTCATGAGCCTAATGTGATAAACATACAAAGTACCAAATCTCCCTTCACAGGTTATGAACTTTTGTAAGATTAATAGCATATTCCTCCATTTATTCTTCAAAGCTGAACTAGGAATACCTTTCTTAAACACCGTAGCTGTCCACACCCGGGTTTTTCAACATTTGTATCCAAGCCTTATTGTGAAATTCTTTGTTTTTAAACCATCGTTCTCCCCCGTCTTAGCAAACTCACGTTGCTTCGCTATGAAAGACTTTGTGATGGAGAATTTGAGATCCCCAATCTCCACTTCTTCTCCATTGAATGATCCGGAAAATGACTTTGTGATTTCTTTATGAAATCCATTAAATTTCTCTATAAAGCTCACCATCCAGCTCTATTGCAATAACCCTTTGATCCGAGGGTATCCTTCCAAATACTTAGTTCCAATTGGCTCGACTCGAAAATAAGCCCCATTTATTCTTGATGAAAATTTCCTCCTTTCTCGAGCTTAAATTCACTACTCTATTCTCGTTCTTAAAGCAAAGGCAATCGTGAAGGGTTTTCTTGCCCTAAAGTGACTTCTCTCAGATGAAGGTTTGGCTATGGAAAAAAAATAGCAGTGAGTGGGAGTGAACCGAACAAGGTAGTGGTAAATCATAAAGGATAATCGGGTATAAGATTTTGTCATGGAATGAATGACCACGAAGAAATATTTATGAAGATTTCAAAAATCATCAATGAATGTCGTGTTATCGATGACGTGACCTAATAGGTCACTTCTAGGTTATGACCGTTAACTTATAATTAATGATGATTTCTTGTGGAGAGGGTTGAAAGGGATTTGGTCAAAGAATGTTTATGGTAGGGGTTTGATCAATTCGAATAATAAAATAACTTAGAAAAACATATGGCCTTACCATATTATATCTTTAGTGATTTTCTATCAAAAATAATTTCATACAATTTTACCTTAGCCCTTTTTGAATTTTTGCTTCTTTGATGTGCTTTGTCTTTCATCTAAAAAATATTAATCCTTTAGGCTCCATAATCTTCTTTGACTCATCCTCTGTTTACTCGAAGTGGATTTTGAAGAATCAATTGGTCGCGTAGAATGGATCCGGCTACAAAACAGTAGCTACATAATGTACCCGTAAAAAACTTCCGAAATATGAAATGGAATGAAGTGAAATGTGGATGGAATGAAGTATGGAATGCGAATGAGATGGATTATGAATATGAAATGGAATGAAATATGGATAAAGTGAGATATGAATGGAGTGAATGAAATGGATCATGAAGTTGTAAAGTGAATCCGCAACTTATGGTTTTATGATACTTAATTGCGTAAAAGAACAATTTTTGAAAATCTAAAGTGTTAGAAGAACTCGATTTTCACCTTAGATTTTCTCGTATAAACATGCCAATCAATGATTGGTTTTCATTTTTTATACCCCTATATATATATATATATATATATATATATATATATATATATTATTATTATTATTATTATTTTTCATATTTTTTTTTAGCATATTGAAGAATACATATAAGTTAGTGAAGAAGAAGGATTCTTCTTCACTAACTTCATATCAATGTTATATTGAAATTTCTTGACAAAATTCCTCTCTTGAAAGTGGCTTATGATACAATTTCAGATCCATGTCCATTTACAAGAAAGGTTACCTTTCCTTCATCTATTGTCCGAGATCTTTATTGCTCCATTTTCAAAAAAAATCACAATCTCATATGGCCCAAGCCAATGAGTCCCAAATTTACCCGAAAATCTTTGAACTTTGAATCAAATAGGAGAGCCCAAAGTCACCTTCTTTAAATTTCTTTTTCCTTGATGTACTTATCATGCCATCTAGTCCTTTGTTGTTGGACTATGCTTGTTCTCCGGGATCGCATCTTGTCCGATCTCATCTAATTCATTAATCTTCTCCAATCCGTGCTTTTTGTGCTTCGCTAGATCAAGTCCCAAATGGACTCGCCATTTTGAAAGTTTGGATTTGAAAACTCTATGGGAAACAAGACTTGTTTTAAACAAACTCATAAGGAGTATGACCTGTTGTGTTTCTCCATGTAGTTCGTAGGCCCACAAGGCTTCGTGAAAGATTTTCCGCCCAATTCTTTTGTGTAAATGAACAATCTTTGTTAGGATCCCTTCAATGAATTTATTGGTAGAATCCATTTGCCCATTTTCTTGTGGATGGTAGGGAGTAGATTTTCTCGTGTCTAATCTTGTATTTTTTCTACCATTTGCTCCACTAGCTTTGATGTGAATTGAGCTCCCTTGATCCGTAACAATTTCTTTTGGGACACCAAAACGAGTAAAAAATATCCTCAAAAAAATAAAATTGACTCGCGATGCTTCAATAGAAGAAAGTAATGGTTTGGCCTCTACCCATTTGGTTACATAATCGATGAAAACTAATATATATTTCTTTTGTCTTGATGGAGGATTAATAGGTCCCACAAAATCCAAAGCCCATTTCTCAAAGGGTTCAATGTGTACCTGAGGTTGCAATGGCATTTCACTTGAAGGAGAAGGTTTCCCTACCCTTTGGCAACCTATCACACCTTTTAACATACTCTTTAGCATCCTTAAAGAGGGATGGAAAATAATATCCTAAATGAAGGATCTTATAAGTTGTCCTCTTATCAGTAAAAGGTGTCCACCACATGGTTCATCATGACATGCCTTGAGAATCTCGGGCATCTCATCTTCTCGAAAACATCTTCCGATGATGAAATCTGGACATGTTTTGTATAACTCATTAGCAATCCATGAATATTTTTTCACTATCATAAATGATCTTTCTTTTATCTCTTGTATTCACAATTGAAGGAAATTTTCCCGAAACTAGATAGTTAGCAATATCGACAAACCAAGGAGTTTGAGTGGTAATTGCAAAGAGATATTCATGAGGGAAGTTATCTTCAACTAGAATATTGTCTTTAATGTTTTGGAGTCTAGATAGGAAATCAACTACTATATTTTTGTTTTTCCGTGACCTATCTAGAATAGTGATGTTTAAACTCTTGTAAAAGCAATAACCATCTTGTGACTCTTCCATTAGTAATTGATTTGTCATTAGGTACCTAATTGAAGAGTGATTTGTGTGAACAAAAGTTTCATAGCCTTTTTATATAGTGTCTAAATTTATTTATGGCATGAAAAACAACTAAGAACTCTTTTTTCAATTACAATATAATTTAACTACTCAAGGAGACAAATTTTTTACTTGTATAGTAGATGGCATAAGGAATCGTGGCATTTTGTCCCAATACAGCTCCTAAAGTTGTATCCGAGGCATCCGTTGAAATATGAAAAGGTAATTTCTAGTTAGGTCCCCTTAAAATAGGTGCTTTAGAGATTTTTGTTTTCAAGGTTTCAAAGGCTAACCGGAAATCAGAAAGTCCAATTGAATTCACGAAATCCTTGGTAAGTAATTTGAAAAGTGGAGATGCTATCTTGGTGAATTTTTTCTATGAATCTCCTATAATACCCCGCAAATCCTAGAAAACTCCCAACATCTTTTTGACAACTTGGAACTAGTAGTCCTGAGATTACTTCAACTTTTGTCTTATCCACTTTGATCCCCTCTCCCGAAATGTGATGTCCTAGAACAATCCCTTCGATAGAAACATCATAAAAACACTTTTCATGACTTAATGAAAGATTTTCTTCTTTACATCTCTTTAGAACTTTTTCCAAGTTTGCTAAGGCCTCTTCAAATGTGTTTCCATAGACCGTGAAGTCATCCATGCATACCTCTACACAAGCATGCATTACATCCGAAAATGATTCCTAATACCGCCCTTTGGAATGTTGCGGGTGCATTGCATAATCCAAATGGAAATACCTCGGTATGTATAGGTACCCCCAAGGACAGGTAAATATGGTCTTGTACTTGATCCTCAAGTGCTACTTGAATTTGGTTATAGCCACCGAACCCATGCAAAAATGAAAATTACTTCTTGCCTCGCTAATGTGTCTAACACCTCGATCTAGGAAAGGTAAGGGAAATTGGTCTTTAAGAGTAGCTTTGCTTAGTTCTCAGTAGTCAATAAATACCCTCCATTTTCCATTCTTCTTGTGCACAATCACCAAAGGAGAGACCCACCGACTATCCGAAATGGGATAAATAAAATTGATATTTAACAATTTCTCGCAATTATTCTTTAACAATCTCCCCTAAGGTTTGGATTCATCCTTCTCTCGAGGTTGTCCGATTGGTTTAAAATTTTCCTCTATGTATATATGATGAGTGCAAGTCTTAGGATTGATCCCTTTCATGTCAAGATACTCCCAAGCATATGCAAAAGAGTGTCTCCGTAATGTTTTGGCTAGCTTTTCTTGTTGAAATTTCTCTAGGTTTTTGTTTATGTTTAAGGTTTTTCCCGGAAATATTTCAATTGCAGAGCTGCCAAATTATTCCATGGAGTAAAGATACATCTCGTCTTGATGATAAGAACTCAATGTTAGATTCTTCTTGAAATTGTTCACATTTAAATTCCGAAGAAGATTCATAATTTTCCAAAGTATTCGATCCGACTATCTTCACTAATTTCTCGAAATAGTGAAGAGAGGTTGTATATCTTCTTCATCATCAATCCATTGAGTATCATCTAATTCTGTGGTTGTTCTTGTTGGAGGATACAAGGTAAATTTCTTGGTTGAAACTTCCATCGCAGATGTACATATCACCATATCTATAGCTAATGAAAGCATTAGCAGTAGCTAACCAAGGTCTTCCTAATATAATAGGATGTCCTCCTAGATCATTTTTAGGAGTTAGGATCATGCAATCCACAGGATACTCCCAAGAATCTAAGGACACTAGAATGTTTTCTATTATCCCATCTCGGGTTTGAACAAATATCTATCTCGCTAATTGTAGCAGTAGTGGGTGTAAAAAAGAAGATTAGGAAGTTTTAGTTTTCCCATGATTTGTCTACTCATGATATTGATTGTTGCTCCTAAATCAATAAGTGTGTATCTGGATTTCAATTCCATTGATGTGTATTCTAAAAACTAGATTTCTTAGGGTCTAGATACTTTGGAATGGAAATATTACCCATCATTATATCTCGTTATTTTTCTCCTATCGCGTTGTATTTTCTTTGTCTCTTTTATTCTTTTTCCTCGTTTTTTTCATACTCAACTCCTTTATTGTTTTTGCTAAGATTGGGATTTCCTTGATATCTTGTAATAATGGAATTTTAATACAAGCATTTCTTAACTCATCTATGAAATAATAGTTAGGCATCATAATTTGTTTCTCTACACCCCTATCAATTTGCAATCTTTCTCGGGAAAAGGAAGTGTAGAAGTAGAGATTTTGATGGATCGCTCTAATATAGGAGTTGAAATTATTGGCTCTCTTCGTTTTGATTTTTTCAATATTTTGGTCTTGAAAATATGTGCTTTCTTCAAGACTTTTATTTACCCATAGAGAATCTTCCTCGTAATTGTTTTTCTCTTGTATAATTACAGAAGGTTTCTTCTTTTAAATTATTCTTCCGCGACCTAAGTTGAACATCGTTAAGGTCTAAAGGAGTAATCAAATAGGTTGGGAATTGTTGACCTTCTATCATCTATGTATTTTGAGGATTTTTGTTGTTGGGGTTTGGTATTGGACCGGTCGTGCAATTGATTTTCTTTTGAGGAAATGGTAATGGAAGTGGTTGATTTTGATTTTGTTTTTGATGTTGTGGACTCCTGCTGAGGATTTTTTTTGAGGATTTTGTTGTGGGGGAAAGTTTTAATATGTTGGATATGAGGGATAAGAAGGTGGATATTTATAATACCGGGAGAACCTTCCATATGGATTTGTGTTCCTCGTGCCCAAGGTTGAGATTGATTTTGGAATTGTGGCCAAGGTTGTTGCCAAGAGTTCCAATTTGGTGGGGGGTTGATCGTGCATTTGATTATTAAACCCTTGTGTCTAAGGCCCCTCGCCAAGGTCTTCTAGAGACAAAGTTAAGAGATTCCGTGGAATTTGTGGGTGTTTCTTCCCCGAAAGACAAAGCCTTTAAGACCAGGGAGTGAAGGACAAATCTTGGTCTCATGTTTTTCTGAACAAATTGCACAAGTCTCTATTACTTTTTCATCTAAAGGACACTCTCTCAAGGCATGCTTCTTCCTACATTTGGGACAAAAGATTGCTAAGTCATCCGCTTTAGCTTTTTTCTTGTTTTGTAACTTAAGGGTGTCTATTTTTTCACTAAGACTCCCTAGAATGTTAGATTTAAATTCATCAAGCATATTGCATATTTCTACCCCTACTTCATCGTTCCAGCTTGCATATTTACTTACCCTTTCAAGAGCAGTGGTCTCTTGGTCCTTTTAGAGTTTTATATTTTCCTCTTGAAAGATTGATACATAGCTCACCTATATCGAGTAATGGAAGCCGAGATATGTCTCCTTTTCCCATCATATTGAGGATATCTATCCATTCATCCCTAATTGTTTTCAACAAGAGAGCCTTCAAATTTTCTTGATCTAAGGTTTCCATTTTTTCCCTCTTGATGTTATAATTGAATCTTTCCAACAAATCTTCCGACATTTTCATCCTCTTTTTTGCATCATCTTGAACACTTCTTCCTTATGATTGATCGGCATGCAACAATCCAAGTGTCTATCTAGAAATTATTTCTTCATTTCATCCCATGTTCTAATAGACCTATCGATTAAACTCATAAACCATTTTAATGTTGCTCCCTTTCAATGTTGAAGGGAACAATGTAAGTTTCGAGCATCTTGTAGATAATCATAGGTTCTGACATAGAACTTCAAATTAAAATAAGAAGGTTTCGTAGATCCTCGCTTTTCACTCCATGAAAGTTAGGAAGAATAGAAGGTGAGATTTTTTTCATAGTTGCATTAGTCTCTTCATCTACTATAGGGAATCCAAAAGGACTTCTAGTTCCCCTTCTACCTCTGCCTCCTTCTACATTTCCTCTTCCTCCTACATTTCCTCTACTTCTTCCTCTATCTCCTCCTCCTTCTCTACCTCCTCCAAATAGTGTATGTTCTCCATTAAAGACTTCTCCTTCCCCTTCTTTCTGCCATGATAGACTCTTATGAATTGATATAGGGTTCGGCTGGAAGAGCCAGTTGTCTCTACCGGTTCTTCTATTAAGGGTATATTGAAGAAATAGTCATCTTCTTCCTCTTCACTAGGTATTTGTAATTCTTCTTCCGAAATATATTCCCTGTGGAAGTGAAAAGGTTACCCCTTCCGTAGGAGTCCTCGGATCTTCTTCCTCTAGAATTTCTTCGTGGATGAAGTGGGGATATCTCTCGATGGGATATCTTATCTTGAGACTTCCGGAAGCCTACGACCAAGATAGTATGGAATGTGAGTTTGGGTTGGAAGTGTGCTACTTCTTGGTCTCAGGGGGAGTGAGTGGAGTTGTGGGAATTAAACTTCCGCCTCTTACAAATCTACCCCTAGAATCTCTTTCTCTACACATATCATTGTTTTTTGGGAAATAGGAAATAAGGCTACCTAGTTATACTCTCGAAATGGCGCCAAAATTTTTAGTCGATCTCGACCGCCCGAATTGATAGCATAAATTATCGACCGTGGCTTGTAAAATGATGAGGTATAGTTGCACTATATGTGCCTAAATATCCTTATTCTTATTTCATTGTTTTCAATATTTTTTTGATGTTTTTTAGTTTTGTTATGTTTATATTTTAGTATGCTAATCTATGTTCAAAATAATGACATCAAATCTATGATAGAAAGGAAAGAAAAATAGAACCTTAGACTCAAAACATAGTGTAATTGTAAATTTTGTTCCTAATGATGAAAAACAAGAGCTTTCTAATCCATGGATGTCCTAGCTTGCAAATGAACATGAAATGTAACTCAATACATTATAATTCAACCTAATCCTTTTGGTTAGAATTTTTTGGAATAGTTTGTAGAAGAGATTGAACTCCAATGTGATGAGGGTCTTCCTAAAAAATAGACAATAACTTAGAATATTATATGCAATCCTATTCATATATTAGAGATATTTTGGAACAACTTGAGAAGAAAATTGCTACAATATGCTAAGGATCTCCTATGAATATTTAAACTTCTTATGTCACCACAGCCTAGGTCTCATTCATCGCCTAGAGATTTATTGGAATATTTCATTGAAGGAGACTAGATATAATGAAATAAGAATCTTCTAAACAACAAGTAACCCACAACATTACAATTAGATCTTTTCTCGTGATTTAAAGATTTGTTGGAATAGTTTTGAGAAAGGACTATTTGTAACAATATGAGGATCTTCTATCTAATTGAAAAGTAGGAAATACAACCCAATTAACTTATCATCATACAACCAAATCTCATTCAAGCTTTAATAGTGATATGTTGGAAAATCCTTTTAAGAAAAAGAGTGGCCGTAGGATAATGATAATTTAAATGACAAAAAAATAAAGTGTTGGTAACTCAAGATGTCACAATTACATCCATTCAATGAATAGAGATATATTGGAAAAATTTTTTAGAAAGGACTAAATATAACATCATGAGGATCCGTTAGTTGAACAAACAAAACAAGACATGATACTAAAAGATATAAACTCGAAAAATTGTCTAAGTGAGAAATATAACAACACAGACTAAAAGTTACCTCATCTAGAAAGCATGTGAAAGCCTCCTTAGATAGCAAGGGCCCCTCACGCTATCAAGTTGGCATGAAAATATTTAACTCCTCAAGTTTGTCTTCAACACAAGCATCAAAGTTATGATTCTTCTTATTATCAAAAATACTTCAAAAGACGCAGTATCACAATATTGGAAAATAAGAGTTAACTTGTTTCCTCGGTCTCACCGAGCTAAATTTATAGGCAATTACATAATCGTTATTGAATGAAAGTAGGCACAGGTGTATTCTAAAGTCAAAATCAAACTTAAAAATCTTGCTAGGACTCGTGATTTGTTGAAATCAAATCAAGAGTCCTTATCCTTATAGAAATCGCTCCTCGGACTCTCGGTTTGACCACGTGCATAAGCATCTCCAGATTTTGATTCAACCTTCGTGGATGACAAGGAACAATGTAGGAAAGATTTAGAATCTAACCATATAGTCCTTTTCTTCGTATGACACCCGTAATATGTTCAAACACAAAAATGGCTATGGAATGTGTAATCGGGTTGCTGATATGACTACATTCGTAGCTAAAACTACTCGTAAATCATTAAGACAACAAAACCACAAAAGTACAACAAGTTAGTCATTGCATGTATTCGTTATGATTTTAATCATTCTTATTGATATTTTAGGTATATAAATGACAAAAGGAATGATAAGATAAAGAGGAATTTGGAAAAGGATAAGACACTTTCGGGGCTCAACAATCGTCGATCTAAAAATAGATGTGTCGATTATTATTATCCCTTAATAATAATCAAACTCTAAATATCAACTTATTATCTTGGAGCACTTTATTTTAGCATACAAAGCATTTGGGAAAATCAATGGGCTGAAGGAATTACACAATTCCTAGGGTTTATTGGTGGCTCATGCATTGGGACTCAGCTAGAACCGAAGTGGAAAAGTTATGACGAAAGAGTTGGAAGAGTAGTTCATGGAGTTGTTATTCGCCTTTAACTCGACTTAATGGAGTTAAACTTAGTTGAGTTAGTTGTATCTAGTCTAACTCGAAAGATACACTCGTGAGAGTTAAGTGAATTAATTATTTAATTAATTCATGACTAATAACTCACTAAAAAATGAACAGAAATGCAATTTAACTACAAGGCATGTTAGTTCCGAGTGGAGACCCAGTGGAGAGATAGGTGAAAGTGCAAGATGGACTATCTATTGTGAATATAGTGATGCATTGATTGCATCACACACACATGGAGTTGCCAATGAGGATTGCACAGTCAAGGCAAGGTAGATTCGAATTCATTCGTAGGGGTCTTCTTCAAAGAGGGATTGCATAGTGGAGGCAAAGGTGCTATCGTGTGGCGAGAAATCGTTGCATGGATTTGCAAATTTCTTCACGTTAGTGTGTGACGATTGCTTGTATTGAGAGATTTATGTACTAAGATTTGTATGAGATTTTTACATGATATCCATGATACATAATATATGATAGTTTGGATTTTTAGCTTTAGGCTTTCTTGTTAAACAACCGTGTTATGTGCGATTGTTTTTATTGCTTCACGTGTTTGCAATTGAGTTTTTTAAATTTCCGCAAAAGATTAACAAGTGGAAGGATTCGTATTTATCAAGAAGATAAATATTGTTAGATCAAGAGAATCTGGATATATACATGCATATGTTATATAATTTCTACATGGTATCGGAGAGTATTAATTCTCGAATATTGCAATTGTGAAGAATTTTTGAGTTTGTGCTTCGGTGACACTCGAATTTGCCGTAGAAATTTCTTGTTGCTATGTGATGATTATACATTGAAATGTCTTTCAATGGGTTGTGATTGGATTATGCCCTCGAGGGCAGCTCAAATTACATCGCTCGGAAGGATAGGATGGAGGCGTCTGAAGATAATTGACTAAAGGAGTTCATCGATATCGATGTTCCTAAGCCAGGTTCTAGTGATGTTGCATTACTTGATGCATGGCAAAAGAAAGTAGCAGAGACAAGAATTATTTTGTTCGAAGGTGTGAAGGAACATATTTTGTCCAGCCTTCATAAGAAATTCAATCCATTTTCAATGTGGAAAGCTTTGACAAATTTATTCCAAAGCAGCAGTGACCAGAGGAAGTTGGCATTGAAATATAAGCTCAGAAAAATAAAAATGGAGAAGGGTGACAGTATTCCAAAATATCTCACGAAGTTTGTACATTGTAGGGATGAACTAGGAAGTGTGGGGGTTACTGTTGATGATGATGACTTGGTGAGATTGGCTCTCCTTGGGCTTTCAAAGAGTTGTCATAGCTACGAAGACTCTGTCAATGTATGGGAGAAACTGTCGGGTTGGGAGCACCTTTGGTCGAATCTTGTGCAGGAGGAGATAAGGCGAAGTACCAGGGATGGCTCTTCATCAAAGAATGAAGATAAAGAGAATTACGCTTTGGTTGCTAAAGAAAGGAAAGGGAAGGGGAACAAATTCCCTTCAAAACCTGAGGCTAAAGGCAAGAAGTAGGATTTGTCCAAGGTCAAGTGTTTTCACTGTCACGAACATGGGCATTTCACCACTAACTCCCCACAGAAGAAGAACAAGAAGGTTGTCGGAGTTGAAACGGTGAGGCCTTAGCCTCACACTTTGAACTTGATTTCTCTTTCGATTGCATGCTTGGTTTCAAGCTCAATGGGATCTGTGGTATCTTTATAGTGGTGTGTCTTTCCATATGATGGGAGACAAGGAGTTGTTTAGTGACTTGGAGGAGAAGGATCTCCAAATGCATATAGAGATGGGCGAAGATGGTCAATACAGTGTGACCAACATTGGGACCATTAACTTTGAGATGGATTCAGGTAATCCATTTATGTTGAAATATTTTATGCATGTTCCAGGTCTGAAGAAGAACTTGGTCTCGCGCAATGTTGGAAGACAAAGGTTATGACGTTGTTTTCAGCGAGGGAAAAGCTTTCTCTGACATAAAAAAATGGGTCAAACCAAGAGGATAGGGATTTGAGTTAAGAATATCTACAATATGGAGGTAGATGGTCGGCGTTGCAATGATGGGCAAAGAAGAAGAAGTGTGATCCGGGATGAGGCGATCATAGCAATGAGATTGGGCCATCTTCGACCATGGCACTTTGAAGATTTTGCAACAGATTTCCACTAGACTTCCCAAGGGTACTTCAGCAAAATGACTAAGAAAGGGATGTACTATGGGTAAAGCTTTGTGGAAGACCACCTTTCATGAGAAGGAGAACCATGCTCGGTGATCTTAGAGAGAATTCACACACGTGTGTGGACCTTTCTCGTTTGCTTCAACAGAAAAACACAGGTATTATGTTATATTTATTGATGATTATTCTCATAGATGCTGGATATTCTTCATGTAGAAGAAGAGTGAAACATTCTCAAAGTTTTTTGAGTTTAAAGCATTGGTGGAGAAGGATTCGGGGAAGCAAGTGAAAGCTCTACAGATAGATAATGGTGGTGAATACATCTCGGGTGAATTCAAATACTTCTGTAGCAAAGAAGGAATTTGAATAGAAATCATAGCACCTCATAACCCACAGTAGAATGGGGTCGCAGAGTGGAAGAATAGAATGATCGTGGGTGTTGCACGAGCGATGATGCATGACCAGGGCCTATCGATGCACTTGTGGGCGAAAGCATGAAACGCTGCGATTTATGTGAAAAACCATTGTCCTCATAGAGTACTTGGCATGAGTACACCCGAAGAAGCATTTACCGGCAAGAAGCCCGATATTTCTCATTTGAAGATTTTTGGCTCATCTATTTACATTCATGTGACAAAGGACGCCGTGAAGAAGCCGGAGTCGATCGTAGAAGTTGGGATATTTTTGGGGTACATAGAAACACCCCATAATTATCGTGTGTGTTTTCCAAATAGTAAAATGAGTGTGGTGCGACGGGATATAAAATTCAATGAAGGCTATGAAGCTATCGCTTGAGAGGGAGCTACACTTGCATGTAGAGGAGGAACTACTTGTTCCCAAAGATGAGCCTCTAGATGTGGATCAGCCACAGGAGGAGATTCATGGAGTGGAGGAGTCCACTCATGCATAACCAAACATTAGAATAGGCGTAAAGTGTACCATGTAGCCGAGAGACCGAAGCTTGATGCGACACCGAATGTAGGAGTCCCTACATCATACACGTATGTAGACATTCACCTCGACCGATTTACTAGATACATGGCTCTCAGCGAGAAAGTGTATCCCGATAGAGCCATATTCTTTTGAAGAAGCAAGGTAGGAGCCCACATGGGTAGATGCCATGGTGGAGGAGTATGACTCCATTTTCGCAACGCTGCTTGGGAGATTGTTCCAAGTGCTGGTGGTAACCGCCTATGACTGCGTATCATGGATCTACAAGGTAAAGCCAAGTCGTTGATGGGAGCGCCGAGAAGTATAAGGAAAGATTTATTGCCAGGGGCTTCTGCCGTGATTGAGGGGATTTATTATGAAGAAACTCTGCACCTTTTGCACCGTACTCTTCCGTAAGGACCATCCTTGCTCTCTCGTTGCATATGGGTTGGCACATTCATCGATGGATGTGAAGACCGCATCCCTTAACTGGGATCATTAAGGAAGAGGTGTACATTGAGCAGCCTCGAAGGATTTGAGATCTTCGGAAGCAGTGAGTCGCACGTGTGTGCTCAAAAGAGCATCAGATGGGCTAAAACAAGACTCGTGCTTGGTACACTCGTATCGACATCTATTTCACTAGACTTGGCTTCACCAAGAGTGAGGCGATGCAAGCCCGTACTCAAAATTATGGTGGAGGGTAAGCTTTTTAATCTTTGTTCTTTATGTTGATGATTTAATACTAACGGTGATGAGAAGTTGATACACTCATGCAAGGAAGATCTTGCAAAGGAGTTTGAGATGAAGGATTTGGGCTCTTCATTATTTCCTCGGATTGGAAATATGGCACGGAAGGTGAATTGTTTGTGTCTCACTGGAAAAATATGCTTTGGGAGATACTTGAGAAGTTTCACATGCAAGACTCGCAAGTCTATCGATACTCCTCTTCCAGGAAATTGGAGGAAATAGAATGCTATATTGGTAGAGGTAGTGGATTCCATTGTTTATCGATAGTTGGTGGGTTCACTCACGTATTTAGTTAATACAAGACCAGACATATGCTATGCGTGAACCAACTTTCACAAGTGATGGTTAGGCCTACCAAGATCTTTTTGGAAGGCGTGCAAGCATGTCCTAAGGTATTTCAAGGGAACATTTGAGTATGGCTTATGGTACATATAGATGAATGAGGTGAAATTGCATGGCTTTCACAGATGCGCATTGGGCAGCGCACTTCAACAGACAGGAAAGAGCACATTAGGAGGGGTTTTCAATATCTGGATCCGTAGCAAGCTTTGGTATACTAGGAAACAAATGTCCGTGGCACTCGCCCGTTGGAATAAAATTACATGGCCGCAAGTCAAGCTACATGAGGCTATCCGGATGAGGAAGATCCCGGTCAATTTGTTCTGCCCACATTTAGATCCTATAGTGATACATTGTGATAACCATAGTTGCATTAAACTCTCGATTAATAATGTGTTTCATGATAGATCTAAACATATTGATATATGGTATCATCATATCAGATATTGTGTGCAAAGCCGGAAGATCATGTTGCTTCATTACATTCCTATGGAAGATCGTGATGTAGACATTCCGACGTAAGGCGCTCACCAGGAGAAAATTCAATACCATAGAGGTAGGATCTGGGTGAAGGATAATCCCTATCCTATTGAGAGGGAGTGTTGAGATTCAACAAGATGATGAAGCTTAGTGAAAATCACCACTCACTAAGTGGGCTCCTGCAGTTATTTTTTAGGTGTAAGTCTATTTTTAGACTATGTCTATTTTTAGACATGGTGATCATATTTAAGAAGTTGCAGGATGCTATTTGTGGATGGTTGGTCAAGTTTGAAAAATAGATGAAATTATATTTTTAGAATATTGGGTGAAGTCTATTTATAGATCATTGATCTAAAAATAGGCTATTTGTGGATGGTTGGTTAAGTTTGAAAAATAGATGAAATTATATTTTTAGAATATTAGGTGAAGTCTATTTATAGATCGTTGATCTAAAAATAGATGTGTCGATTATTATTAGCTCCCACAGTCACTCGCACTCTAAATATCAACTTATTCTCTCGAGCACCTCTTATTTCAAACGCATACGCATTTGGAAAATCATCGGGTCACGAATTGGCGAAAATTCCCAGGGTTTATTGGTGGCTCATGCAGGAGGACCTCAGCTTAGAATTGAAGCGGCAAAGTTATGACGCAGCCGGAAGAGTAGTTCATGTTAAGTTGTTGGTCCGCGCTTTAACCGCTTAATGGAGTTAAACTCGCTGATGTAGTTGTATCTAGTCTAACTGTTGCAAGATACACTTGTGAGAGTTAAGTGGAGTTAATAAGCTACTACTAACAACTAATAACTCACCAACAACCAAACAAAAATAGCGTGTGCTTAACTACAAGGCATGCCGGCTCGAGTGGAGAGATAGTTGAAAGGATAAGATGGACTATATGTTGTGACTATAGTGATGCATTGATTGCATTACACACACATTGGAGTTCCCAATGAGGAATGTGTAGTCAAGGCAAGGTAGATTCGAATTCATTCAGGGGTCTTCTTCGCATATGGATTCCGCAGTGGAGGTAGGCTATTAGGTGGCAAGAAATCAATGCATGGATTTGCATATTTCTTCATGTTAGTGTGTGACGATTGTTTGCACCGGAGCTGATGTACTAAGCTTTGTCATGAGATTGTTACATGATCTCCATGATACATAATATATGATATTTGGGGTTTTTAGCTTCCGGATTTCCCATTAAACAACTGTGTTATGTGCGATTGTTTTTATTGCTTCATGTGCTTTCAATTGAGTTTTCTAAATTTCCGCAAAAGATTAATAGTAGAAGGATTATGTATTAGGAAAGAAGATAAATATTGTTATATTAGGAGAATCTGGATATATGCATGCATTATTTTATACAATTTCTACCCACTTAGGTAGAAAATTCCTTCCACCGTATCTTCTTCTCTCTTTCTGGCGCTCAGCTCGCTCAACAAAATGTTGTAGAAAACCTAGATCCCATAGACATCTTACCTACGTTGGAAGTTGTTGCCACGCCTACTCCCTCTCGCCACCGAAAAAATCTCAAATATTGAAATCTTACTTCTCTCGTTGACCCTAACCAGAGGAGAGGTTTTCCTCACAAATCTAGCCCTCCCGGACTAGACTACACAACACAATGCTTTCGATTCGACATCTCATCGCATACGTACTCATTCGACCTCCCACTTCTTCTTGAATTCTTAGTTCCTATGACTCTTCCCTTTCTCCCGCACCACCGTTGGCTTGAGGGGTCCCAACCCAGTGTTCAAAGTTAAGATTTTCCAAACGAAACCCCCATACCATCGTCCTTTCTTGGCACGATTTTCTGCTAGCAGGTCAAGGTCTCACCCGAAGTAGCCTGGGAGGGTGCTAGAACCAGGTTTCCACACCCCCGAAAGAAAGGTGATTAACAGAGGTAGCCTTGCTAAAATCTATCGTACTTGTTCCGAGGGAATATTATTATAGGACCGTTAACATTATATGTGTAGAGTGAGAAGTTCATAACCCACATATAAATAAGTAATTATTACCGATTATATCTTCACATCCACATTATGCACATCAATACAGAGCTGACAACCGAATTATAGAAATAACAAGAGCACGTACCGCCTATAACACACGGTGAGATGTGATCAACATATTTATCATTCATTAACTTCAACTCGCTCACAAACCCCATTCCCAACCCGCGCACACAACTAGTGGGGTTCCGTACTACGCCAGGACCGAGGATCTCCACACACACAAATGCAGCAGCATTTACCTTCCCCACACAACCCAAACATACCGCTTCAACATTTCACAACTAATATCAATCAATCTTAGCCCACCTTTCCAGACGTGATCGAAACTCATCTATTTATAAAGCACTCGCTCTCTAAGCGCGATCCCATGGTCCGCAAAACCATGCTTTCGCGTACCCTGTGGTCTACCCTCGACTCCATTACAATCCATCGGTTTAAATCCCATCCCAAACCCCTCCTCGCTAGACCACAACATACCAAAATATTACAAAACTCGGACACAGGCTAGGAACTGCCCAGTGTCAGCAACACAATCAGTGACTCGTCACCAGGTCACGCACAAGCCTGGTGAGGTCTTCATCGTCTGCTCTCGAGTTGTTCCGAAAGCAGTTTCATGAGCGAGAGGCAAGATGCAACATCGTGCACCGTAGCAAGCAGTGGGCAATGTCCACCACCTTTTGTGAGGTTGGTCCTTCCGTAGCAATGGTAGATGCTATCAAGAGTCCGGTTTAATTTGTTTCACGACCCCGCCTAAGTCCTATGATAGCTTTGAGGGCATCATCCGACCATGGTGTGAGATGGCTCACTCGAGCACCTATTTCTCGTGTTGTGGCCTACGAATTTATGTTCGTAGTGTGTGGTTGGTTTGGAAGATCGGGCCAAGCATCACCGTGAACAAGAGGGACATCGTAGCTTCCAGCCTATTCAAAATCTCCAATCCTTTTGAGTTAACTCGATCAATCTCTCGCAGGAGAGGGTCGTGCTAGAAATCCGACCATAATTCCACAGCCCGGCTCGCGCAGCAACACCCCAGCAGTACATGTGTTGCGTGAGCAGGGTCGTGGTTTCATAACCACTGCGCGCGCGCCGCGCGTACCTCCGCGCCTCGTGTGCCGCAACTTGGCTCCGTAAGTGACGCGAGTTGAAGTTCAAAATCAGCCTTGACAACCTATACCCTCGCCCGAGATGCCTTTCAGTGGAAGCGACCAAACCCTTTGACCATTACATATTGAGGTTCAACGAAGTAGGAATGACACTGCAGCAGGTGTCCTCGCAGCCTCGTTAATTAGTTGTTCGAGGGGCGCCCGCAGTGCAATGGTGGAAAAGTTCGTGACTTGGAGTTGAGAGACCTTGCGGTGGCCCGGTGCCGAAGAGTCCGTTTGGCCGTGCTGCGGTGTCGTTGCACGGGACTTTCATGGTGCCAGGATTTTGCCGGTGATGGTAGTCAATACGTGCGCCTAAGCACCGCCCACCCACCAACCCTGCAAGGCCGATTGGAGGAACATACATGAACTTGAGTGCACAATTTAGCGGGTTCCAAAAAAAATATTGCACCTGGGAGGGGTCAGATCCAGTTATCTGCAACGGTGGCCAGGGCCTTAACGAGGACCAACAAGGCCTTAAGACTCTGCCTCACTTGACCGACGCTTTCCTGATTCGGCCTCACTTGATCCACGCTCGCTTGAAGGGTGTCTACTACAAGTTGAAGGACCTACAACTTAGCTTGTAACACATCGACAATAGCCTTGTGCTGTTCCTCCCGATTATTTCATCAATCAATAGACGTAGTGGTGACAGCATTAGCAATCTGATCAAGGTCATCCTCTATGACGGTGACTTTCATGGTGTGGCCGGTTTTAAGATATTTACGTTTGTTCCGAGACCCTTGAGAAAATTCATGGGGCCACTTAAAGGTGTGCAGGATGGATGTATTGGCATCATCAACATCGTTTATGTGGTGATCAGGCGGGGATTCGGGTTTTGGCGGTGGTTCCGGTGCTTCTAGGGTTGGAGGCTTGGACTCTGTGATGAGAAGAGAAGTAGGCTTGGACACTACAATGGGGCCATATGTACCTGCTACGTCTAGGTTTTTTGGCAGAGCTAGGACCTTCCACTCTGGTAGCCAAGTGGTGATTTCCTGTTCAATTCGGCTTCAGTGGTCATGTATGGAAGATTACGCCAAGTGCAAGCTTTTCAGGCCCGAATTTTCACATTGTGCATGGTTATTTGAAATGACGTGATTCACTTATACTTGTCATAGATGATCGGGGGCAGGCGTGGCTGGGAATCAATGGTCGCATAGATATCTCCATCGTAGAGTACCCAGAAGAACTTTTTTTCCTCCACCCGCTTGGGGTCCTTCGAGTCCCACCGATTGGAAAATCATGCCCCTTCACACATGCCAGGTTCAAGAGGGGGAAAGACCACTTCTTCCAGGGTCTCCCAGGCAACTAAGATGATTAGCATAATCAGCCAGGAGTAGTAGAATGCTTTTCCCTTCTCCTAAGCCTCATGCACATTGTCGAGAAATTATTCAACCAGGTAGTAAGACCAATTGAAGCAAACTCCCTTTTCACACTGGTCAGCGATTTGAATTACATGAGCAGGGATGGTTATGGCCTAACATTTCTGCATCAATTTGTAGGCAAGCAGTAAAGTTCCCATGCGTGTCCCCGAGTCTTGGATGGTATTAATTAGGAAGCCCCGCCTATTGCAGCTAACACCTTACTTGTCAAGATAGTGTTGGCAGTATCGTGCTCAAATATTTTTCCCGTTCCATCCCACGGGTAGGGCTCGTCCATAGGGAGGCCTGTGATGTGATGAATGAGGGCAGCATCGATCAGGATGTGGCCCTTGAGCCAGAGGCAGCCATCATGGACAAGTGCCAGTAGTTCGCAAACAATGAGGTTGGTTATGTTGTAGCATCCAAAATAGGGAAGGTGAAGCAAGTTCAGGATACCGGCCCCAGCCAAGCCTGTGACCCAAAGCATTTGCTTGACATTGGGGACACCATTTTTTATCACTTGTTCAAATTAAAATCACGGATCTAATGAAGGAAAAGCGTCTAGGTTTTCCAGGTCATGGTCGTCAAACTTTATGTTGGGAAGTTGTCCGAACATATCACCCTACTAGGGAACGCCTTCAAGGACCAGAGGCATCTGAAGATAGGAACAGACAAGGTCTACATTGGGCATATGGGTTGTTGTTATGTGAGGCTAAACCTAAGGGGGTAACTAGGTTAGCGGGGTCGCCTGCAGACCTTCAGCTGTGAGTGCCATCAGGTTTGGGGGTGCGGGGGGCGAACGCTTCTGAGGCACCTGTCGAGGAGAACGCTAAATTTAAGGGGAAGTCTGAGGCTTCCCACTAATCCATTTCGTCTATTTTTCCTTTCCCTTTCCCTTCTGAGGTGTCGAGGTCGAGCCAATTTCTTATGCTTCTGGGGTGACGTCTCGGACCTCATCAAATTTGATTTCTTTGAACGTTGTGTTAGGCAAAGGCGCATTTGGGTTGGTAGCGGTCATACTGGCTTGAAATATGAACTTAACCTAGCTACTATCGGATAGCAGAGCTTGCTCTATCATGCAGCCAAAAGATAGACAGAAACAATGGGCTATACCAGAGGGGCCGAGATGTAGCGAATATGAGCAAAAGATGAATCTCATAGAACCAATAGTCCCAACCTTATAGCGTCCGTGAGAGAGAAATGGTCGTCAAACCCTTAATTTCCTCCCATCATTACAAAAACGGTAATAGATCCTTGTAAATCGCCTCATTAATTTCTAGTTACCCATGTCATTAATCGGGGAGCGCGATTTTCCATGTGCCCACTCCATTCCAACAGCTAGCTTTTTCCATTTCGAGCAACTCCTATGCCTATCTCGCAGCCCCCTAGACTGCCACTCCTACGCATCACCCCTATGCATCCATGCCTGTGCACCATCCCTGTGCAGCCATTCCTGCGCATTCTCTCTGCATGTAACATCCCTGGTACAGCTACTCCAGCCATATAGTCATTTTATCGACATTGTGGAGTCCTGGTAGTGTTTTAGTCGACTTCCATTAACATATCCTAGTAGGGACTCACCGTGCAAGGTAGCCAATCTGACTGCTCCACCATTGGTGATTTCTTTGACCACATACGGACCTAACTAGTGTTGTCTGAATTTCCCTGGGTGTTGCACGAATTGGCTATCATAGAGTAAGACCAATGTGTTTTCCGAAAATTCCTTCTATCAGATATGTCGATCGTGCCATTCTTTTTCTCGAGCCTTCTGAACCTGCTAGTGGAATTGGACAATGAACCGGTCTTCATCTAGTGCTATCTACTATTCCAGGCACTCCTCTATGATGTCCGGATCAGCCATATTCATGAAGGTCGAGATGCGCAAGCTAGGAACAATGTATTCCATAGGCATAACAGCTTCCTTCCCGTAGACCAGGTGGAAGGGTGTTTTTCCCATGAGCTTCTTACAGGTGGTTTTGTAGGCCCAAGGAAATAGGGGATGTGCACATCCCAATCACTTCGTTGTGCATTACAGACCTTGGTGAGCGCTTGTTCTAAGATTTTGTTGAAATCCTCTATAGTTCCATTGGCCTGTGGATGGTATGGGGTACTTTTGGCATGGTGGATCTGGAATTCCTCAGTTAGAGCCTTAATTGTTTCATTAATTAAATGCATGTCTTTGTCACTCATCAAGATCCTGGGGCACCCAATATTGGTTAAGATATTCTCAAAAAGGAAGTGCATCGTCGTGTACGCAGTGAAGTCCTTGATAGCTGCAGCTTTGGCCCACCTAGTAACATAATATGTGGTCGTAATGATATAATGAGCACCTATCTTCTTACCGAGGGGGTTAATGGGGCCTACGAATTCAATTTCCCACTTATCAAATGCCTATAGGGTCATTTGTGGTTTCAAGGGCATCTCGTCTTGGTGCAAAGGTCTACCTATCCATTGGCATGCATCACAGGCTTTACAATATGTGTGGGAGTCACTATGAAGTGTGGGCCACCACAACCCATCCCTTAATATCTTCTGCATAGTTTCTTTTCCAACATAGTGACCACCTGCCACCCCTCCATGGACTTTCGCTAAAATGGTTGGTCCTTCATGCTCTAGTATGTACCTTCCCGGCACCTCGTCAACTCCCAGCTTGTATAATTGGCCTGCAATGATGGTGAAGTCCGCGGCATGGGTGACCAGTTCTCTTTTCTGTTGTATCGAGTAGTCTGTAGGCACCCTCCTCGTAGTTAAGAAGTGAATAATATCTGCAAAGTGCTAGTCAACCACCTTAATGGAAAATAGCTAAGCAATGGGCAAGCCTTCTTCCAGGTTAGTTGGCTCTTTGCCACTCTTAATTCGGGACAAGTGATCTGATCCAGCATTTAGTTTCCCAGGATTTAAAATTATCTCAAAATCATACTCTTGAAACAGTAGTAACAATTGGAAAATATTCCCCCCCAACACAGGCTTATTGACTAGGTACTTTAGAGCCGAACGATCCGTGAACATCTTGAAGTGCCCTCCTAGTAGATAGTTCCGGTATTTCTGCAGGGCATACACCATGGCTAGTCCCTCGCATTTGGTAGTAGAGTAATTACGTTCTGCGCTAGACAATTTTCTACTAGCAAATGCAACCAGGTGGTCAATGTCCCCCTCCCCGGGCTACATGAGGACTGTGCCCAGGGAAATTCCTGAGGCATCCACATGGAAATGAAAAACCTTCACCTAGTCAGGAAAGATGAGGATAGGTGAAGAAACCATCTTTTCCTTGAGCAACTCAAAACCCTTATGAAAATCCTTGTCCCAGAAAAAATATACATCCTTCTTTAGCAGTTTTTCCATTGGTGTCATGATTAGTGCGTATCCTTGGATAAACTTCTGATAGTAGCCAATTTTCCTAAGGATGGAACGTAGCTTCTTCTTAGTTGCGGGGACTATTAAATTGATGATCACTGCCACCTTAGCTGGGTCAACCATTAATCCTTTCCGACAGACCACATGCCCTAACAAGATCCCAAAAGGTACACAGAATATGCACTTCTTAATGTTTAGGGAGACTTGGTGCTTTCTGTAGACATCCAACATCATGCGTAGATTCGATATGTGTTTCTTTACCAACCCAAACACTGTCTAGTTGTCAAAGTAGACCTCCAGTAACTTGTGAATGAATTCCTTGAATACTGCCACCACTACTCATGAGAAGATGGTAGGGGAATTCTTGAGCCCAAAGGGCATGACGGTGTATTCGAAAGATCCCCATTCAATTGCGAACGTAGTTTTTCTATGATCTTCGGGTGCGATTCTAATCTAATGGTTGATCTGAAAATGGTCTAGATAACTTGTATGTATTTCAAGAACCTACCACTCAGTTTTAATTAAAATGATCTAGCTTGTACTTGAAAATTTTGTGGAATTATTTACTTGAAATTGGTGTATGAATTTTTACTGTTTATGTGTCTTAATTTCATTTTTTCTTGCTGAAATTTAACATGTATGATAGCAACAGAATGCCGCAAATAATCATTCAAACACAACATCAAACTTA
The DNA here is from genome assembly GCA_034641835.2 of Pinus albicaulis. NCBI lineage: Eukaryota > Viridiplantae > Streptophyta > Pinopsida > Pinales > Pinaceae > Pinus > Pinus albicaulis. The sequence continues at coordinate 58,905 of JAXQQM020069215.1, forward strand.
ATCTAGGAGTTCACCCGAAATCTCATGGGCTACGTCTCCTTTGAGCTTTGTCATCATGACTCGACTCTTTGGGATTATGGTAAGTCTTTTTAAAAAGTAAATAATTAACTCCAATGAATACAACAATGATCCAAAGGACTGAAAAAACCATGTAAATCCCTCTAATGGCTTTCCATACTTTGTAAACATCTTTAGGCTCTTGTTGATACGATTCCTTCTGTTGGTGCACTAAATTACTCTGAGCTTCTAAATGGCACAAACTCCCTCAGAATTATATTTAATATCATTGAAACCACTCCTACTATATCCAACACATATCAGACACCAAATATCAACTGACAAATTTCTCAAATCGAGCACAGCATCCCCAAAATAGGCTATCCTCCATGGTTTGCCCAGGGCTACCCAAAACATCACATCAGCTTCTTGAGCTCTAGAAGTTCTAAAAATGTTTTGAAACCACTTCCATTGGTTCCAAAGTGTCTGAAATAGTCAAGATAGAATTTTTATTCATCAAAAATGGTCTCTGGCTGCTACGGTTTCGCCTCAATCACCTATCGACACCCCCTGGCACTAGGGTCAATGAAAACTTCTCTGTTGAGTTTTCAAACTCTAGAAGTCTTCAACACTTGTTGAATATTCTTTTATTAGATTCATAATGATGTTTTCAGTCAATAATGACCATTTTTTCACTACATATGGTCTCAAACAGCTCTGGCTAAGCCATACCCTGCTGCTGGCAAAAGCTGGCACTAATGGCCCCTGGAAATTTACTGAAGCTTTTCAGCCTTCAAACATTCTCCACAGGCTCTACAAACCATCTCATCATATTTAAAAAATCTGAATTATCCAATTTAGACTATTAGAACTTTGGAAAAGGACTCTAGCTCCCCTAGCTAGGCCTCAAACTGATTTGGCCTCATGGTGGACCTGGGGGCCCCTTGAACTTCATTGAAGCAAAAACTTGCTTCAAAGCTCTCTGATGGCTCTAAAAGCTGCTCCATTGAGTCCAGCAGGTCTGAGATAGTCTGAATTGAATATTTTGAGGAATATTCCTGGAATATTCTTTGGAATATTCATTTTTTACATTTTTCCAAAGTTTAAAAGTCAAACTTGGTCAACTGAAAGATGGAGTTTAATGGAGACTTCAAATCTCAATAAATTTTACATATGACCTTGGTTTTGAGAGCCATTCATGGTTCCAAAATCACAGTGATGAGACCTTTCCGATCGTTCAGATTGCAAGTGATTTTGAACACTTTCATTTTTGAGCAATTTGCATAACCTGGAAATGATCTCCTAATCACACCTCCCAAATGAGAAGCTTTTGGACCCCAAAAGCTCTCTGGAATATTGAAAATGATTAGTACATTGAATAATAATACTGCACCCTCTTCTCTTCAGCCTCCAAACACTTGCCTTGCATGGCTAGTGACTTTGAACCATAACTAGAAAGCAATTCACTTCCCTTCCTCGATGCGCTTGTCCTCCTGTCTACAACTGTCTCTCTTGTACTCACTCAAAAAATTTCTGGCGAGAAATTTGTAGAAGGAATTGGAAAATTGTTGCCTTTATCAATGATCCAAGGTGGCTCAAACAAATTAGAAATTACAGCATAAAATAGATGCATACAACCGAAATTTTCATATGTACAAAATGAGTACGTCTTACTATACTAAGAAGTCTATCCACTTCTTACCAAGCCACTTCCATGGCGACTTTTGCTGCTGCAACTCTTCCTCATGTGAAACTTCCATTTTCACATCAATAATGGAATCCTTAGTTCCACTTGCGCCAATATTTCTGCCCTCTTGCTGCATGTGCTTTGGACGACTAGTTGGATGCAAATTCCAACAATGGGAGACAACATGTCCCCTCTTTTGGAAATATGTGAAAATATTATGCACCTTCTTTGAAAGTTTCCTTTGTCTCATCTGCTTTTTGTATGCTTTCTTCCTCATCCAGCATTTCGAAACATCATGTTTAAATTGACCAAAATATGTACAACAAATCTTTCTTCCATTTAAGCATGCAAAACTATCATGCTTTGCAGAAACACAATCAAATTGATCATGAGAAGATTTATACCTCTTGTACTGCTTTGAATGTTCATCCTTTTTGCCTTCTTTACAAGATGAACTAGTAGAGGCTATAGCTTTAATTTTCAAACTAACATCATCATTCGTGTCTTGAAAATTGTATGAATTTGCATGCTTGCCATAAGATGAATGTCTACCATCTTCTTGCTGCAAAAAAGGCTTAAAGAAATGGCAATCATATTTGAAACAAATTTTACATATTTCCATCTTAGAACTTGGAATAAAGGTTCTCTTTGAAATAGTCTCACATGCCTTCATGGATTTGGAGTCTTAGCCATTAAATTGCACATAACCAAGACCAAGATTCTTAGGTCGTTCCTCAACCAAAATGGGATCAACCATGCCTTGTGCATGCTTGCCTAATCCTTTGCCTTTGTAGCCCATTTTAATCATTAATTTGGACCCTATACCTCTCATATGTTTTTTGAAAGAACCAAGACATCTTTCTAATGAGGAAACTTAAGACAAATTATAATGGATTACCTTTTCCTCATGCATTTTCTTGGTCAACGCATCTTGGGCTTGATGGAACTGTCTCTCCATATCATGAAATATTTGAAGAATTTATTCCTTCTCTTCCTTTATGACAAACAAGTGTTCACGAAGTTCAATGCTTTCTCTTTTATCCTTAAACAAAATTTTCACCATGTCCTTCAATATAATAAATTCATGCTTCATATCATCATTGAAGAATATTGTGAAGGAGGAAACTTCACTTGTAGAATTTTTCATTATGTTGTCAATGAACAAAAGGAACTTCAACAAAGTTCTCAAAGCTTTCAAAACCTGACAAAGCTTTTTTAACCAAATGGTTGTAAATAAAAACTCTTATTCAAGCAGCCAAACAACAAACAAACTCCAAGAGCTTCTTAAAAAACAATCATCAAGAGGGTTTGTTCAAAAAGTGACCTTGAGGTCCCTTGGTGTAAGGAAGATGCCTTCAACTCTTTCTTCCTTTTTTTTCTCTCCAAGACTTAGCTAATCAATAGCTATCCCCAAATCTCAATCAAACTCAAACAACAATCAGTTTGCAAACAGTAAACAGTCAATATTTTACATTGTCTAACACCTTTCAAGCTATACAATCAAGCAACCAAGTTCTCTGTCAAGAAAGCAACTATGCTCCGATACCAACCTAATCTGAAAATGTTCTAGACATCTTGTATGTATTTCAAGAACCTACCACTCAGTTTTAATTAAAATGATCTAGCTTGTGCTTGACAATTTTGTAGATTTATTTACTTGAAAGTGGTGTATGAAATTTTATTGTTTGTGTGTCTTAATTTCATTTTTTCTTGCTGAAATTTAACAAGTATGACAGCAACACAATGCAGAAAATAATGTTCAATATCAGCTAATCTGGGAGTTCAAAATCTCCATGACTCAATCTCACTTTGAAGCTTGTCATCTTGACTCGACTCTTTGGGATTATGGTAATTTTTTTTACAAATTAAATACTTAACTCTAATGAATACAGCAATGATCCAAAGGACTTAAAATACCATTTAAATCCCTCTAATGGCTTTCCAAACTTTGTAAACAGCTTTAGGCTCTTGTTGACATGATTCCTCTTGTCGGTGCACTAAGCTACTCTGAGATTCTAAATGGCACAAACTCCCTCAAAATTCTGTTTACTATCACTGAAACCACTCTTTATGTATCCAACACATATTAGGAACCAAATATCAACTGATAAATTGCTCAAATCGAGCACAACATCCCCAAAATAGGCTATCCTCCACGGTTTGCCGAGGGCTGCCCAAAACTTCACATTAGCTTCTCGAGCTCTATAAGTTCTCAAAATTTTCTAAAACCACTTCCATTGGTTCCAAATGTCTTAAATATCAATATAGACTTTTCATTCATCAAAAATGGCCTCTGGCTGCTCTGGTTTCACCTCAATCACCTATCGGCACCCCTTGGCACTGGGGTCAATGAAAAATTCTCTGCTGAGTTTTTGACCTCCAAAATTCTTCAACACTTGCTAAAACCTCTATCATTAGATTCAAAATGATTTTTTCAGTCAATAATGACCACTGGTTCACTGCATATGGTCTCAAACAACTCTGGTTAAGCCCTGCACTGCTGCTGGCAAACGCTGGCACTAATGGCCCCTGAAACTTTATTGAAGCTTTTTGGCCTTCAGACATTCTCCACAAGCTTTTCAAACCATCTCATTAGATTCAAAACATCTAAATTATCCAATTTAGACTATTGGAACTTTGTAAAAGGACTTTATCTCCCTTGGCTAGGCCTCAAACTGATTTGGCCTCATGGTGCCCCTGGTGGCCCCTTGAACTTCATTGAAGCAAAAACTTGCTTAAAAGCTCTCTGATGGCTCTGAAAGCTGCTCCATTGAGTCCAACAGGTCTAAGATAGTCCGAATGGAATACTTTTGGGAATATTCTAGGAAATATTCCAAGGAATATTCTCGAAATATTCTTTGGAATATTTTTTTTTTAATTTTTCCAAAGTTTAAAAGTCAAACTTGGTCAACTAAAAAATGGAGTTTAATGGAGACTTCAAACCTCAATAACTTTTGCATACGACCTTGGTTTTGAGAACCGTTCATGACACCAGAATCACAGTGACGAGACCTTTCTAGTCGTTTAGATTACAAGTGATTTTGAACACTTTCATTTTTTAGCAATTTGCATAACTTGGAAATTGATCTCCTGATCACACCTCCCAAATGAGAATATTTTGGACCCCAAAAGCTCTCTGGAACACTGAAACTGATCAGTACAATGAATAATAATACTTCACCCTCTTCTCTTCAGCCTCCAAACACTTGCCTTGCATGGCTAGTGACTTTGAACCACAACTAGAAAGCAATTCACTTCCCTTCCTCGATGCGCTTATCCTCCTGTCTACAAGTGTCTTTCTTGTACTCACTCAAAAAAATTCTGGCAAGAAATTTGTAGAAGGAATCGGAACATTGTTGCCTTTATCAATGATCCAAGGTGGCTCAAACAAACGAGAAATTACAGCATAAAATAGATGCATACAACCGAATTTTCATATGTACAAAATGAGTACGTCTTACTGTACTAAACAATCTATCCACTTCTTACCAAGCCACTTCCATGGCGAATTTTGATGTTGCAACTCTTCCTCATGTGAAACTTCCATTTTCACATCAATAATGGAATCCTTGGTTCCACTTGTGCCAATATTTCTTTCCTCTTGATGCATGTGCTTTGGACGACTAGTTGGATGCAAATTCCAACAATGGGAGACAACATGTCCCCTCTTTTGGCAATATGTGAAAATCTTATGCACCTTCTTTGAAAGTTTACTTTGCCTCATCTGCTTTTTCTATGCTTTCTTCCTCATCCAGTATTTCGAAACATCATGGTTAAATCGACCACAATATGTACAACAAGTATTTCTTCCATTTAAGCATGCAAAACTATCATGCTTTGCAGAAACACAATCAAATTGATCATGAGAAGATTTATACCTCTTCTACTGCTTTGAATGTTCATTCTTTTTTCCTTCTTTACAAGATGAACTAGTAGAGGCTACAACTTTCATTTGCAAACTAACATCATCGTTCGTGTCTTGAAAATTGTATGAACTTGCATGCTCTCCATAAGCTGCATGTCTACCATCTTCTTGCTACAAAAAAGGCTTAAAGCAATGGAAATCATCTTTGAAACAAATTTTACATATTTCCATCTTAGAACTTGGAATAAAGGTTCTCTTTGAAATAGCCTCACATGCCTTCATGGCTTTGGAGTCTTCGCCATTAAATTGCACATAACCAAGACCAAGTTTCTTGGGTCGTTCCTCAACCAAAATGGGATCAACCATGCCTTGTGCATGCTTGCCTAATCCTTTGCCTTCATAGCCCATTTTAATCATTAATTTGTACCCTATACCTCTCGTATGTTTTTCGAAAGAACCAACACATCTTTCTAATGAGGAAACTGAAGAAAAAATAGAATGGATTAACTTTTCCTCATGCATTTTCTTGGTCAAAGCCTCTTGGGCTTGATGGAGCTGTCTCTCCATATCATGCAATCTTTGAAAATGTATTCCTTCTCTTCCTTCATGACAAACAAATGTTCATGAAGTTCAATGCTTTCTCTTTTATCCTTAAACAAAATTTGCACCATGTCCTTCAATATAATAAAGTCACGCTTCATATCATCATCGAAGAATCTTGTGAAGGAGGAAACTTCACTTGTAGAATTTTTCATTATGTTTTCAATGAACAAAAGGAGCTTCAACAAAGTTCTCACAGCTTTCAAAACCCGACAAAGCTCTTTTAACCAAATGGCTGTAAATACAAACTCTTATTCAATCAGCCAAACAACAAACAAACTCCAAGAGGTTCTTAACAAACAATCATCAAGAGGGCTTGTTCAAAAAGTGACCTTGAGGTCCCTTGGGGTAAGGAAGATGCCTTCAACTCTTTCTTCCTTTTTGTTCTCTCCAAGACTTAGCTAATCAATAGCTATCCCAAAATGTCAAGCAAACTCAAACAAAAATAAGTTTGCAAACAGTAAACAGTGAATATTTTACACTGTTTAACACCTTTCAAGCTATACAATCAAGCAACCAAGTGCTCTGTCAAGCAAGAAACTATGCTCCAATACCAACCTGATTTGAAAATGGTTTAGATAACTTGTATGTATTTCAAGAACCTACCACTCAGTTTTAATTAAAATGATCTAGCTTGTACTTGACAATTTTGAGGATTTATTTACTTGAAAGTGGTGTATGAATTTTTACTGTTTATGTGTCTTAATTTCATTTGTTCTTGCTGAAATTTAACATGTATGACAGCAACACAATGCAGAAAATAATAATTCAAACACAACAACAAACTTAATCTAGGAGTTCACCCGAGATCTCATGGGCTACGTCTCCTTTGAGCTTTGTCATCTTGACTCGGCTCTTTGGGATTATGGTAATTTTTTTTACAAAGTAAAAACTTAACTCCAATGAATACAAGAATGATCCAAAGAACTTAAAATTCCATTTAAATCCCTCTAATGGCTGTCCAAACTTTGTAAACATCTTTAGGCTCTTATTGACATGATTCGTTTTGTCGGTGCACTAAGCTACTCTAAGATTCTAAATGGCACAAACTCCCTCAAAATTCTGTTTACTGTCACTGAAACCACTCTTTATGTATCCAAAACATATCAGGCACCAAATATCAACTAATAAATTTCTCAAATCGAGCACAACATCCCTAAAATAGGCTATCCTCCACGGTTTGCCGAGGGCTGCCCAAAACTTCACATCATCTTCTCGAGCTCTATAAGTTCTCAAAATGTTATGAAACCACTTCCATTGGTTCCAAATGTCTTAAATAGTCAATCTAGACTTTTCATTCATTAAAAATGGCTTCTGGTTGCTCCGGTTTCGCCTCAATCACCTATCGGCACCCCCTGGCACTGGGGTCAATGAAAACTTCTCTACTGAGTTTTCGACCTCCAAAATTCTTCAACACTTGCTGAAACCTCTATCATTAGATTCAAAATAAATTTTTCAGTCAATAATGGCCACTTCTTCACTGCATATGGTCTCAAACAGCTCTGGCTAAGCCCTGCACTGCCGCTGGAAAAAGTTGGCATTAATGGCCCCTGGAACTTTATTGAAGCTTTTCGGCCTTCAAATGTTCTCCATAGGCTCTGAAAACCATCTCATTAGATTCAAAACATTTGAATTATCCAATTTAGACTATTGGAACTCTGGAAAATGACTCTAGCTCCCTTGGCTAGGCCTCAAACTAATTTGGCCTCATGGTGAACTTCATTGAAGCAAAAACTTACTTAGAAGCTCTCTGATGGCTCTAAAAGCTGCTCCATTGAGTCCAGCAGGTCTGAGATAGTCCGAATGGAATATTTTTGGGAATATTCTAGGAAATATTCTAAGGAATATTCTTGAAATATTCTTTGGAATATTCTTTTTTTTATTTTTCCAAAGTTTAAAAGTCAAACTTGGTCAACTGAAAAATGGAGTTTACTGGAGACTTCAAACCTCAATAAATTTTGCATATGACCTCAGTTTTGAGAACCGTTCATGGCACCATATTCACAGTGACGAGACCTTTCCAGTCGTTCAGATTGCAAGTGATTTTGAACACTTTCATTTTTGAGCAATTTGCATAACTTGGAAATGATCTCCTGATCAATGGTAGCCTAAGAACTTGTCGGTGAATGAGTAGGCTTCCTAACCGCCTACATTGTCAAGAATTTCATCGGAGAAAGTTGTAGGGAAGGGATCATGCACACAGGCATCATTCAACTTACGTAAGTCTACGTAGATTCGTATTTCCCCTTTCATCTTCTTTTCTTGGACCACCATAGGGCTTACCCAATCAGATTGTTCAACTGTTTCGATGATGCCGACGATAATCATTTTATCAATCTCGTCTCTGAATTTCTGCTTATATTTTGGGTTCAATCAGTAAGGTATTTTTTTGATAGGGCACGCATCAGGTTTTAAGGTGATCCACATGACACCCAGGTCCCTGACAATACCTTTGAGCTCTGAAAATTTTGTGGGAAACATATCCTAATATTCAATGAGTGGTTCTGCAATTTTTCCAATAGTATCATCATCCCAGTAGTCCCCAATTCGAGCCATATTGAGTTTCATTGTCATTCCAATGTTAACTTCCTTTAATTTGAGAGGCTTGGTGACATCTACTGCTTGTAATGGGGGTCTAGCAATGACGCGTTCACCCTCAGACTCTGGGATATTTCACGGGTCCTCATCACACTCTTCCACTGAGAGATTCTGACAGTTGGCAATATCCTACATCTGTGCATCCCAAGCAAGTTTCCCACATTCTATGCGAGGGCGTGAGTCATCAAACACTAGAGCATTTATGTCCTGCAGGGCTTCGTCCAACTTCTTAGTCCCGCCTATCAAGCCGAACATCCCCAAAAAATATTCCCTCATGGTATCCCAGTGGTGAGTAAATTGGTGCAGCTCTACATTCTAGTGGCCTTTCGTATGATGTTTCCATCCATTCTGACAAGTGCTAGCACAGATCCCTGCGGTTGAGGAAAATCTCCATGGGTAGGTTGGCCAGAGGTTTGAATATTAGGATCAGCATTCTGCGACATTCCTCCCAATCCTGGAAAGTATGCTTGTGATTTTCCCACCACCGTGTAGGGTCGCACGCATAGCCAATTTAAGTACCCACATCCTTCGTTCCCTTGGGACTTCTACTTCGAATGTTGTAAGAAATTCCCTAACACTACCATAATCATCAAAATAGGGAAAATCTCTTACCTGTGAGGAGATGCAGTGGAAGCTCTTTGTGATTTTTAGGCATCATAGCACAGATACATCATGCAACCGATTCTGCCAATTTTCTATCTCCCCGTCTGAGCTAGAGAGACATTCGTTGTCCTTTTCCCAACAAATCACGCCATCCGTAGTAGGTTTGATCCAATCCTCATTTCGGGAAGTTAACTGGTATATCTGGTCAACATCATCCCCTTCGCACACTGATTTTGTATAACGTTCGCCCTCGACCAGATCTAGAGGGACTATTACTCGCGTACCCTCATTTTCAAAAACCATGGTTCATTGTTTTAAATTCATAATACCCCCATGTCGATATCCCAATCCAGCCCCAAGAGCGTAGGGTAAGGGTCCACATCATCTACAATTTGAATCACCCCAAAGTCTGCGTACACCTTAAATCCCGCGATGTTTACCATAACCTCTGATAGTCGTCCGAGTGGTATGATCTTCTGTTGGTTCGCCATGCGGAGCTGTATAGTAGATCATTCCATCTTGGGTTCTCCCATCCTCTACCAAGTCTGTTTAGGTAGGATATTCGCATCGGATCCTAGATCAAGGATAACCTGATCCATTTCATAATCTTTGATCTGTGCAATCAACCACATTTCCCGACCAGTCCTCTTCTTATGCTTATAAAGTTTGTTAACATCTCTTACTTTTGTGGGTAGGGAAATATTTTATGCACAACTATCGATCAATGCTTGGAGGTTCTCAATTACCTTTTGGTTGTGTAGTAACTTCATACATGCTTGTAGGAATGGCTTTATGTCTTCGTCTGCTTTTAGGTCTTTTAGGGTCCTAGGGGTAGGCACCTATTTTTTGGTAAATTCTTTTCCAGCTTCAAGGAAGGCTTCTTTTTCTTGTTGTAAGTCCAGGCTTTCATTTTGTCAGCAGCTTTTTTGATAAGTGGTTCGGTCATGGCTTTTTCTTCAGCCCCTCCTATGGCCATGCCACTGCGCGTAATTATGTTAATACTAGGCCCCTCATCGCATGGTTCTGCCTTAACCCTTTGCACGTTTTGCGTCGGCATTTGTTTTTTTCCTGCATCTTCGCTATCAGGACAAGGCAATCTTTGATTACATGATCCAATTTTCTGCAATATCAGCAAGATTGTCATGCAGGGTTCGGATAGTCCCTTGCGAAGTGTCCCACCTCTCCATAGTTATAACAGATCACTTGTCCTCTTCCCCATCCTGTGCTTCCACCTCTTCCCCCCCCTCGGCCCCGTGTGGGGGAACCACCTCATCTAGAGGGAGATAGCGGTGTAGAAGAGTTAGCCTGTATCCTATACAGGTTTCCTCTATTGACCATCAAATCATATGTTTGGCAATCATGTTCATCATGTCCTACAGATGAGAAGAATCTACACCACTATTTATTTAGTTATGGGACATAGGCACCGAGTCAGGGGCAGTGGTTTGTATCATGCAATCCAACCATTCGACAGTTTGCAAACCACAACATGGGGCTACTTGATCCCGCACCCTCTTTAGGACATAACGATTGGGTCCCCCAACCTGCATGTAGTCTAGCAGAAGAGGGCATTGATCCTTGTGTGACCCGATACCCTGCACCATATGCACCAAATGTATTTACTAGCTTCTTTTCCCCATTAGTTTCGTATATTTTGGATTTCCAGGTGCATTGCCTCCAAGTAGCCTTGGATCTACTTCACCCCGAACTGGGCATCGTCCCTTGGTGCAACTTCTAGCTTCATGGCAATTTCAAGGGCCTTTTCCTGTGTATCAATCGTCTGCTAGCCCATAGGCCCATGCAGGTGTGGTAATAGCATGGAAATGAACCATTATTTGTGTTGTCTATCTTCGTACTTAAAATCCCCATCCCTGGTAACTTTATTTAGCTTCTGATCAGCCTCCTAGACCGATTTTTTAGGTCGTTGGCAGAAATATTTCAAGTCAATCACCAGTTGAGAGTAAGAATTCGGCTTCCGAAACTGTTTTTTTAAGGCATCCTTAATTTCCTGTATTGACGGATCCACGTGATAGCCGATGTACCCCATAGACCAATCCAAGGCTCTTCCTTCAAAGGCTAGGGATAGTTGCACCCTTTTTACAGCATCACTAGAAAAATTCTGTGCAGTCCATACCGATTCTGCCACAAACCAAAATCGTTCCATGTACACCCTTAAAGGTAGGTATCTTCATGTGTGTGGCCATGTCATCTTCTGGTGGTGGTGGTGCTGGGGTAGGAGAGTTCCTACCATTTTGTGGATTTAACTGCGGGGTGACCGGTGGACTAGTTCCTTCATGCATAGGCGGCTCTCTTAGGGGACTATATACCGATTGGTCCCATTCTTGGTTAACCCTGTAATATTTACCGCTTCGTGTTGTACTTTTGTTCTGATCATAGGTCATTCATGTGGTATGACTACACAACACGCCTGTTTTGCACAATAGTATCTTAATTAACAATGGAAACGTTTTCAAGAACTTACCTCTGAACCCTTTGAAGAATCTCCTCTCAGCTTCAAAATAAGATACGAATCCTCCCAAAACACTATCCACCCAGTGATCTACGGTTCGCCTGATTTTGTTATCAACCCTTTCCATCTGTTGGATTAGTTCAGGAGTCCACTGTGTAATCTGATCGTTCTTTCCATAGGTCTGGAACTCTGCTAAACTTTCCAACCACTCTTGTAATTCGTGTGCAAAGGTTACAAAGAAAATTTCATATACTTTGGTAAAGATATACTTGTTTTTCCATGCTTCGGCAATCAGCCTCATACTTTGATTCTCTTTTAAGGAAAATTCCTGGATCTGTATCTCAAACCAGTCTTCAAGCTCAGGCTTCTCAAGCCACAAGCGACCCTGTGGCATTACCCTATTTCGCTCAAAATGCTCCTGGTCCCGGCAATGGAACCATTTGTTGGCTCGAGGGATCCTGACCCAGGTTTGGAGTTAAGGTTTGCCAACAAACCCCTATACTACTGGCCCTTTCAGCAATGATCTGCTTGCGCAAGTCAAGGTCTCACCCGAAGTAGTATGGGAGGGTGTTGGAACTAGGTTTCCGAACCCTAAGAGAAAGGTGATTAAATAGAGGCAGCCTTGCTAAAATGTATTAGACTTGCGTCGAGGGAATATTATTACAGGACCGTTAACTGTATATATGTAGAGTGAGAAGCTCATAACCCACATATATAAATAAGCAATTATTACTGATCATATTTTCGCATCCACGTTCGCATTAATACAGATTAAAAAATGAATTACAATAATAACAGGAGCATAGCCATTCTATAACATAGAGATGTGATAAACATATTTATCATTCATTAACTTCAAAATCTACTTACAAACCTAATTCCCAACCCGCGCACACAACTAGTGGGGTTCGCACACAGCAGGACTGAGGATCTCCGCGCACACAGCCATTCGGAGTCCTTACCTAATTACAACCCAAATAGACCTCAACAGTTCGCAACTAACATCAGCCAATCTTAGCCTACCTCTAGACTTGATCTACTTGCCTATTTATAGCACCTTGGCCTGCGCTATCTTATGGTCTGTAAACCATGGTTTACAGACCCTTGGTATACCCTTTGGACCCATTACAATCCATTGGGGGTTTGACCCACCCCAAACCCCCTCTGCTAGACCAAATAGTACCAAAATTTTACAAAACTTGGACAAAAATAGGGCTAGGAACCCCCGTTCCAAAAACTACTATACAAGCTTTGATACCATGTGAAAATTCCTACACTAGAACCCTGTTGTAGAAACTGCGATATATTCACCTAATTCTTAACTTCTACCTAACAATTTATTGCAGTTATCTATGGAAAACAATGAATACATCACACTGCAGCCTTCACTTAAATAAATTGCGGAAATTAAATGCATAGACAAGATATTAGCAAGAAAAAAATAACACACACGACATTATTATTTTTGGAGTAAGTCCCTGGAAAAACCCAATGCGGGAAAACTGGTGTAGCAGCTGAGGGTTTGATATTATTAAGCAATAATTTCTTAGTACAATTCTTTGGATGCCCTGACTGGAAATCATATACAGAGATCTAACTGAAAAAAAAGCTGGTGAGATGATCTCACCCCGTCACTGGAAGATTCGACATTGAATTTCACTGGAGATAAGCCTATGCGATGTCTCTGCGCAGTACTATGTCACTCCTATGAAATTACCGTGTCACTGTAGTTGGGACTATGTTGCACATCCTATGATATCTCCGCTAGCTAGAAAATTCAACCCTCTGGCCTCCTGGTCTCACACCCCGGCTTCGGCACTGGATCCTGACTTTTCCCCAATAGAAATATAGACTCCCTCTGAAGCTCTACACTGCCACTGCACAACCTCTCCGTGGCACTGCGCCACCTCTCCGAACTACTCTCTTCCCTCTTTGCCTTGCACTCCCTAGATAAAAAAAACTCCAACTGGAAAATTATCTATGCCCCTCTCTGCAAGAATCAACTCGATTGATCTTCTAGCTGCTTTGCACTGTTCACTTGAGAAATTCGATCTCTAGACTCTCTCGGTTTATTTTTCCAAATGGCCATTAACTCCTTATAATATTCTTGTTGAGAATTCAACGACCGAGATTACATCGCTAATCAACGACTAACATTAAATTGACTTTATCTCCATATTTTTGTAGAAGATTCACACCCTGTATTATTAATACCCTTTAATTATTTTAATTCCCCATGTTTATACTTAGGCTCCCATTAAGAATATTTAATTATTTTAATAAAACACAATCCGGGTGTAATTTCACAAAACGATTTCTGGGTTCTTTGGAATAAATGTGTCTAAGCCTCCCTGCAAAATTTAAGACTTAGAGCACATCTGATGCCACTAGAAATCAACACTAACTAATATTGTAACCGCCACTTTGTTCTATAGTCAAACTAAAGAATACTCCATGTAACTGAAGCTCCAAATCTAAGCATGCAATCTTGATGATCATTCCAGTAAATTGAAAATAAACTCATCATAACTAAATTCTATCTCATGAGCTTGTACTCATGCTGAGAAAAAGACAAATTCATGGTCTTTACTAGCTAAGGGACAAGCCAAAATACCTTCACTCGCTACATATTCAACATTTGATGCAGGAGCAATCACGCTCCCAAATTATCTAAGCTTTTTGGAGACAAAGCTCCAAGGGGGGTTTCGACATGGAGAAGGAAATATAATCATAGAAAGCATGAGAGATTCGAGATTTATTTATGGAGTGATTCTGGGATAGCTTGAGTGATTTTTAGATTTAGAGAATCTAATTTGTGGAGTGATTTATAGGTGATTTATGGAGTGATTTTAGAATTTAGAAAATCTATGATGTTTCTAAATTCTAACTATTTTAATCCCACGAGAAATAGAAAAAGAGAAAGTGTGAGGAAAAGGGAGAATGGCCAAATCAATGTATTATCAAGCCATAGAGAGAAAAACAAGATTATGAGTAGAACTACATACACATGGTTGAATAAATGAGAAAAAAATGTTAAAGAATCATTGAGGATTCAATGTTGAATGAAGGAATAACTGATTCGTCGAGGTGAAATGGGCATAATGTTTTGGCCCTAAATGAATTGTAGCTCCATGGGAATGAATCTGTAGGAAAAGTGATTTTCCTACACCAACATTTAGTAGGCCTTGTGGCTCTAGATTTGTTAGGTCTTTGTAGTGCTTTCAATGGTCGTTTCAGTGTAAGTCTTTATGTTGGCCCCTTTTCAATATCTGATAGTGGTCATATTAGTGGTTTTGGTGGTGATTTTTGTGTAGGCCTTGTGTTTCTCTCTAGCCATGAGGTGGTCTTAGTGGGGGTCTTTGCACCTGAGTTATGGGAAACAATGGTTTTTTTTACAGTGTCACACCCTAGTTAGAGGTAGGATGTGCCATTTTTTAAGAGGAGTGAAAAATATTTACGTTGTGGTTGTCTCATAACACAAGGAAGTTTTTATTTTCTAGTGGTGGGAATGTCTTGTTATCTCAATGGATAAGACCTTTTCATTTTGATAAATTAGTAAGGGATTTCATGCTCATGTTAGTTGGAATTTTGAGAATGGATCAAAGTCCCAATTCAAAAATTATGGGTGTTTTGTGAATGGGTTAATTCTAGTTGGTTTATGATCTACTAGCCCACCTTTGGTCTCATTTGAGTTCAAGCCTATGGACCTTACCCCTTGTTTTTCTTGTTGGTTATGGAACTACTCTTAGGTTTGAAATTTATCTAGCTTTAATCTTTCTCTCATTGTTGACAACTAAGCTTATAGAGAATTTCAAAAAATTCTTTTTCATCGTGAGGAAATTTCTCAAGCTAAAAATAATGCACTATTTGTACTTCTTTCAAATTTTTTTTACTTGGAGCATTCTTGCTCCACCCATAATTCCAATTCCATGAGTATTCATCTACTTCAAAAGCATAGAATTGATTCTATAGAAATGGAGTGAACTAAACTCCATAGTTTGCTTCTTTCTTAGTAAGTGGAAAATCTTTGAATGACTTATAATAATTAAAAATAAAAAAATTTAGTTTAAGCAATCTGAAGAAAAAAAAAACAGTAAAAAAAATTCATCCATGAGTTTCATGATTCTATGGAAATAGGCGGTATTGGGTTACTTGAATCATATGAAAGGCTTGAAGCATAAGGGTGGGTCCATCAATGTCATATATACACACACACATAGCTTGAATGGGCCTAGTGGTTAAGAGCATGTGTTTCCTCCTAGGAGGTCACAGGTTCAAAACCAGAGGGGGGTAGAGTATGTATGCCTTCGTAGAATTAGCAGTGAAATAGTCGAGTATGCCTTCGTAGAATTAGCAGTCAAATAGTTGTTCGAGTACCTTCGTAGACTTAGCAGTCAAATCGTTGCACGGAGGTGGCCACATGCAAGCCAACTTGTAACTCTTGTTTTGTTAAGAGTCTCAAAATATTTGAAATGAATATAAAATTATTTTAATAAAAAAATGTTAACAAAATATATATAAACCCTTATCCCACAAACAAGGGGGTCTCATACACCAATTTGATGTGACTCTCAAAATATTTAAAATGAATATAAAATTATTTTAATAAAAAAATGTTAACAAAATATACATATAAACCCTTATCCTAAAAACAAAGGGGTCTCATACACCAATTTGATGTCTAGCTTGGTTGTGACCTTAAAATTGGATAATAATATATATATATATATATATATATATATATATATGATTGGCCACATGCATGCCAACTTGCAACTCTTGTTTTGTTAAGACTCTCAAAATATTTAAAATGAATATTAAATTATTTTAATAAAAAATATTAACAAAATATATATAAAGCCTTATCCCACAAACAAGAGGGTCTCATACATCAATTTGGTGTGTGGCTTGGTAGTAACCTTAAAATTGAATAATAATAATAATATATAAGATTGGCCCAACTTGCAACTCTTATTTGGTTAAGATTCTCAAAATATTTAAAATAAATATAAAATTATTTTAATAATTTTTTTTAACAAATATAATTTTTATTTTTAATCTTTTATGAAATATATATTTGTAAGAAATTGCAAAGTACTTTATCTCAATTCAAAAAACTACTATAACAATAAATTATTTATTATAAAGTCAACATATCACTTATCAACCACCTAAAATAAAAGTAAACCGAATTAATCTATATATATAAGAAATTAAAAAAAAATAACATTCATCTAAAATATTTTAAATTTAAACTCTCAAATAAATCAATACAATTTCTTTTAACAATTGAAATTGAAAAAGTATAAAACAAAATACAAACCATATGTTAACATGTAATCTTTAACATTTAAAATAAGAATGGAATACATACCAAACCCCAGCCCCGTTAAATAAGCGCTACAAATACCCAGACTCTCGAATCCCATTTTAAATAAATTTTTGCACCCAACAACAAGAAACCCATCCCAAAATCTTTCCCTTACTTTGGACCTCAAAATAGAAACGATAAGGTCAAGTAATAGTAGGCCCCACCACGTGGCCACCGAATTGTGAACAAAGCTTCAAAGATAAGACCCTGGTGGTGTAGGAAAAGCCAAACACGGAAAAATAAATATATAACCCAAAAAAGAGGGAAAGAAAAGAGCATAAACGCCTTATAATAATAATAATAATAAATTACTAGACTTGTGTATATTATAATAATAATAATAATAAATGACTAGACTTGGATTATGAATGATTGGATGAGGGTCAAGCACACTCGGCCGTCCGTCGATCATGGGGATATCTTTTTGGGATTAAAGTTATTAACATCTAATTTGCATTCGGGAGCCACAATTTCAGCATTCAGCATATTTAAATACCCACCCATCCTCCTCACTCAAAATCATCACACACCCATCCTTCAAGTGAAGGGGTTTGAACTTGTTGTTGCCTTTACCATTTCTCTTCCTTCTCTATCTCTCCGTTCCGTTCAACACAGAGTAGAGTAGGTGCTGTTGCTATTTGTTCCGTTCCGTTCGACACAGAGTAGAGTAGGTGCTGTTGCTATTTGTTCCGTTCCGTTCAACAGAGAGTAGAGTAGGTGGTTGCTATTTGGTCTTCAATTTATAATCTCTAACAATAGGTTATTTTTAGCCTGGTGGACATTAAAAATTCATTCTTTCTTTTCAGGATTAGGATTTTGGGTAACACAACAAATGAATTATGATATGAATTTAGGATTTTGGGCAGGCAACAACGGGTAACACAACACATGATATGAAATTAGGATTTTGGGAAGGCAGCGCGTAACACAACACACACAATGATATGAATTTAGGAATTTCTGATCATTTCCCTCCCTGTACTGCAGATCACACAATGGGTTCAACCAGCAATTTTTACAATGAAGCCGTGGATCGTCTCAATAAATTATTGAGGTAATTAATAATTACTATTACTATGATGCTTATTTTAGATCCCGCGGTTTTCTCATCTTTTTGTCCGCATGGCAGCAGTCAATCTCCCAATCTGTATTCTGTCGCTGCCAAGAAAATCCAGGAAATCATCGATGAGTTGCAACAACAACAACAACAACAACAGGTTGCAGTGGATGAGGTGGTTGTGGATCCAGTAGTCCAGAAGCTCAAAAATGGATTCTCCCACTTTAAAAAAGAGGTTTACCTGTAAGTATAAAATACTTTGTATATCGATGATCATCTAATCTATGGCAGTGGCAGTTAAGAAACTTGAATCTCTGATTGATATGTGCAGAAAAGACACGGAATTGTTCTCCAAATTGTCCAAGGGTCAGTCTCCCAAGGTTAGGATATTATGCTTAAATCGTGTACTTTACTTATTACATTTTGATTTAATTAAAGCAGTTCATGGTGTTTGACCTATTTATATATATATATTACAACAGTTCATGGTGTTTGACCTATTTATATATATATATATATTACAACAGTTCATGGTGTTTGACCTATTTATATATATATATTACAACAGTTCATGGTGTTTGCCTGCTCGGATTCGCGAGTATGCCCTTCCCATGTCCTCAAATTCAATCTGGGGGAGGCCTTCGTGGTGCGCAACATTGCCAACATGGTTGCTCCTTGCGAGAAGGTTAATTCCCCTCTCCTCCCCTCCCCCTCTCCACGCATCTATCTATATAAAAAGTCCTCATTTCATTTCAGTTATTTGTGTCCAGAATGAATATCCAGGGACGAGTGCTGCCGTAGAATATGCCGTTCTGCATCTCAAGGTAGGTAATTGTTATTCGGTTATACCTAATGGAATCTATTTTAATATTATATAACTTTTGTAAGTTGATACATTTCAATTTCATTTCAATTCAATTCAATGAGTGGGTATCAGGTGGAGCATATAATTGTGATGGGCCACAGCTGTTGCGGAGGAATCAAGGCGCTCATGTCAATGCCAGATGACGGTACCACACAAACGTGAGTTATATATTTTAAACTCACTAGGGTTGGGTTGGGTTGTTTTTGTTAAAAAGAAAGAAAGAAAGAATTTTTAAAGTCCACGAGGTTAAAATAGCCTATGGGATAGATTGCTTCTCTATCTGACTCTTGTATTTGGCTCTTTTCCTGTGAAGTTTTACAATGACCACTCCCAGCTTATCGACCAACTCTTGGCTGAATAAATTATCCTAAGAATTAGTTGCCAGAATATCTCCATAGTTTTCCCTGATGTCTTTGAAGGCGTTGCTTTGCTAAGGTAGAACCCAAAAGTTCAATGTGTGTTCGCTGTGTTCTTCTCAGGGCTTTCATTGAAAATTGGATAAAGATCGGAAAAGAGGCAAGGTCAAAGGTTAACAAATTGCATGGCAACTTGCCATTTGACCAACAGTGTTCTGCGTGTGAAAAGGTAATATAATATTAGATATTAGATATTTATTGTGTTTTCTATTAGCTTTCTGTCTGTTAAAAGGTGATATTATTAATCAATTAATGTGTTTTCTATCATCGTGATTCCAACTAATTTTTTTTAATTAATTAATGTAATTTTTTATTAATGCTGCAATTTCATCTAAAATTAGTTTCATTTGCTTTTATTATTAGTACGGTGATTTCTTAAATAAGAAAGAAATAAAATCCAAAATCTTGTTTAAAAAAAAAAAGTGTTTGGTGAAGGGTCAATCTTTGCGATATGTTTAAATAGTACAAGATAGGGTTTCTAATATCAAAAGGTTAAGGTTATGGTGTAAGATTAAAAGATTATGGTGTAGGGAGGCATGAATATACTAACGATAAAGGAACATAATGTTGATTGTGAAGCACACCTTTTAAAATTTAGTAATTGAGTAGTAATTTAGTTTGTCTCTTAAAATTTAGTGATTAGCGGTGTAATGTAATGTGCAGGAAGCAGTGAATGTGTCACTGACAAATCTACTGACGTTTCCATTTGTGAGAGACGCAGTTTTAAAGGGCACTTTGGCTTTACATGGTGGATATTACAATTTTGTAGATGGAACATTCAAAAGATGGTCTTTCACTTATTCCATCACAGAAGAGAAGTCTCTAGAATGATCATCCATGTTTATTCATTTTTATGTCTTCCTAGTTACTTACCTATGTTGTTGTTTCTTATAAACTCTCTTTGCTTCCCATCACTATTTCTATGACTTAATTTGGGGAATGTGTTTATTAATTGATAGTTTTTTTAATTATTATATTTATATGATTGTACGGGTATTATCCTATTGTTAAAGGGTATTTATACTATTTTATTTTATTGTTGAAGTGGTATTTATGTATTTTTAGAGTTTAATATTAATTTTTATATTGCTATCTTATGTAATTTTAATTTTAATTAGTAGACATGTCATTCAATTTAGTCATTCTAACCAGTAATAAAATTTATTTATTTACTTATTTGTGGACTAGATTGAAGATATTTTAAATATACAAATCTTAAGTTACTTTTATGTGGGATTGTCACATGTATCTAAAATAGTATTTTAGTTTGAATAATTTTTTATTCAATTTTCTTTTTAGCTTATAAATTTTATTTGTTTATATTGATAATTTATTTTGACCATGTATTTAATTATACATAGGAATTGCATTTAATTTTTTTCTAGTCAATATGTTATTTCAAAAATAACAAGAAATGATTGTGATATTTCTAAAATATATTGCATCTTTACATTATAGAACCTATGGCTTTCTAAACCCCGTAAATGTAGATTATACATAAAAGATAGTAACATACTTTTATAAATTTCATATAATTATATCATTTCTAATAATCTAAATGTAACAATTTTCATGAGTGAACGAACTTGAGAAGATATATTATTTTTTTTGCTACTAATCCTTTGATTTATATGTAAAAATGATTTTTTAATTTATATGTAAAAAATTTTTTTTTATTATAATAGAGGAAAAAGTAGCATTGTTAAGTAATAATAGAAAGGGGAAGCTAAATGATTTTTTGGATGGAATTTTTTTATTTTAATGAAGAATTATGTTGGGGTTGTTTAAAAAAATATTGGCACTTTTTATATGAAAAAAATGAAAAATAATGTAAATTTGATGATGTCCCTAAAAATTCGTAATTGGGAGATCATGGACAATTGTAAATGTATTGTATTAATTGTGCACCTCTCTATGGAAACATTATTTATAGATAACTTCATTGAAGAAGTCAAATGAATTATGGAAGACAAAATAAGAAAAATTAAAGTGAAAAAGATAACATAACAAGGACACAAAATGAGGAAGAAGAAAGAAGACAAACTCATAAGAATGAGAAAGTATGTAGTGATACTAGGGAATCTAGTCAAAGAAAGTAAAGAAGATAAAAGAAAAATACAAAAGAAGGAAGAAGAAAGAAGACAACCTCATTGGAATGACAAAAAATTAGTGAACTAGGGATACTTGGGGTCAAGTGAAGAAGATACAATAACAATAACACAAAAGGAGGAAGAAGAAATGAGACAAATTCATAGGAATGACGAAAAGATGAAGCCACATTAAGGAAAATTGGGTTAAAGATGATTTCAACCTTATGGGTTAAAAAAAAATCATTACAAACACATTTAGATGGTGCATATCCATGTACCACCTTCTAATTAAATAATAGTCAACCATAATAAACCCTTCTTAATCTCTCACTAAACCTATTTAATAAGAAAGTTAAAAATTCATGAACAAGAATTTTGCAAATTGTGTGAAATTATATTAAATTACTAAAATATATTTGATATTGAAATATCTCACCAGAATTAACATCCCACCAAAAAAAAAACTATAGTTTAAAGACTTACAATCCTATTTAAATAAATTAGCATGTTAAAAAAATCATAACAACTATTATATTCAAAAACTTCCTAAATGTTATCAAAACATCATGAGTATCCATAAAATGTTTAGAAGCATCAAAATTTCATCCATAAGTCCTCATCTTTATATGAAGTTACTCATATAGAGATTGAGACATTGCTAGCACCAACTCCCCTCCTTTCCTCCTCATATTTTTCTATCGACAAATCTTTGGACAAGGAATTTTCCAACACATAAGAAATATAATATGTTTTCTACATTCATCTAATCAATAATCAACTTCAAGTGACTCACCATAAATTTGAATTATATGATATTTCCCCCCTGCTAAACTAATAAATGATGTGGGGGGATCCTACTTCACCTATTGGTTTGAGTTGTCACCCAATCTTTCCTTTTAGCTCACTTTATTTGCATTAGATAGAAAATTAGTTCCACTTGCACCAATTTATCAGTTTCTAGCTCACTTTATTGTCATGCTAGTTTAGTGTTCCTTGCATATCATCTACCCTCATAAGTGAATAATACCTACTAAGAAACCTAAAAATATGGAATTACCTATATTGAAAGAGAAATGCATTCCTTTCTAGCCAAAAGGCCCATGAAAACACATAAGGAAGGTCATATGGTCTTGCATTACCTTACCTTGAAATGATGACTTTATACTATTCCATAATATTCTTTGCCACTTTGTTTTCACATATTAGTGCAATTTATTTTGTTCATATATCATTTGGAGAAATTCCCTTGTTAGGACCTTGTTTACATGTGTTAGGCACAAAAACATCATAATATTTAGAGGTTCCTTTATCATATAGAGGGTTTTCTACCACTATAGATTTCCCTCCGCTCCACATTTGCAAATATAACATTATACCCTAATCAAGTTGTATATTTTCCAAATGTAAGATTTCATGACCATACTAGAATGCATTCTTCAGTTCTCCCTCCATGAGACTATGACTAGATGATTTCCACTTTTTAGCTTCATGTGCAAGAGAACCTAGCCTATCAGTAATTTTGAATCCTTTATTCTATAATGTGGTTATTAAAGGATATATATCATATAAATAAATACCTCGCATGAAGAGAGTTAATCAGTACTTATAGAAATATGTATTTTTGAATATCACCAATTCAAGGTTTGTAGATATCCTATCATTTCCCCATTTCCTATTCTCCACACCAACTAATATTGAAATGGCGCTAAAACCAAGACAAGTGCCATCCACATGAAATGGGGTTTAAGTAAATTTGAGATACTGCCTAGTGTCAGGCAATAGTAAAAGATGAATCTCTACAAGTTGTTAGTTGCAATGGGGATGTTCTAAATAAATGTATGTTTGTTATTCCTTATCCCCTTATATCTTTCATTTTTTATATTGTCTTCTATTTTATCAATTGAATGTCATCTTTTTGTTTTTTAAATATCAATAAAAGGTGAAATCACTTCTTCCTCAAATTTTCCAATCATTATTTGAGATGTAGGTCATAAAGACAAAGTAAATAACTACAAGAATTGATTTCACCAATGTAAATATGCCTCTTAAATAAAACCATTTATTGCTCCAAAGCCAAATCCAATCCCTAAACCCATAATCATTGGGCTTCTTAAAAACTATAAATATTTAAGGCCATCGTAAAAAATAAGGATAATGTCAACATTGTCTCATTCTCCATAGAGATTATATTAAAATAAAATTTATGACCTTTATAAACTGAATTCCATACATAACTTTGTATTAGAGGTTTAAAATCCCATTGTATTTCCCATCCTCCTCGGAGAAGTATTCCCAAACAATAAAATGTCATCGACAAAAAACACAGAAGTTAAGAAAAATGTTTTCCCATCTCAATGCTCTTCATAACTCCACTTCTCTTGGAAATCACCCTTCCCAAGTCCTTATGCTACAAAAATGAGTGGAAATAAATTGCATCCATTCCTAAGGCATCTAGATGGATTGAAGAATTTAGGGTAGAATTATTGATAAACATTGAGCAATAAATTGATGAGAGACTATCCAAAAATCCAAATAATCATAGGAAAACATACTCCAATGTGAATGATAGTTAATCTTAGACACAACCAACTCACCATATAAAATTCCTTAAAAAAACAAGCTTGGTTCCATTGCTAGAATTTTCTAAAATGTGTGTATCCCTTCCTAGGGCCCTCCTACTACATCTTGTATCTTCTTTCACTTAAAAAAAACCCAAAATTTTTGTAGGATATAGAATCTAAGAAGAAAACCTTCACTCTTTTCTTTTATATTTGCTTGTACATGGAGTTACATAATGATATTGGATTGAATTATTTAAAAGGAGTTGGAGAATCCTTCTTTGGGATAAGAGAAATAAATGTATAAATAAAAAATATGAGTACCTTACTAGATGTCCTAGATTATTTAATGACTTTTAGAAGATATTCATAAAAAAAATCATTAAACTGCTTTTAGAATTGAGCTACCCATCTATCTAAACCTTAGATTTTGTTCTTTTGAAAATATTCCACGACTATTTTTGGTTCCTATTTTGACATCTGCAATCTAAGCTCTTGATTAGTTTCATGTTCAATAAACCTTTGAAGAAAGAGGATAGTAAAATGACATTAGCTATATTTTCCCTTGAAGGGTATTGGTACAATATTTAAAAATGACATACTCCTAACTCAATAATATTTTGGAAACTCCTTACATTTCTTCCATCCTCTTTTTCCATCTCCTAAATAGTATTGATATGCATTATAATTTGCATAGTTTTTAATTTTATTTGCATTTTCATCATCCTAAATTTCTCTACTTCTCATCTTCCTTCTTGAATGCTCCCAATCAAGAAACTTCTTATTGAAAGACTCCAATTCCTTCAATTCAAGTTTTTCCTAATCATAAATAGTTATAATTATTTGATTCAAATATTCTAGCTATTTTGGATTCTATTGGAACCCTCTCCTCGTGGGAATTTTTGTACTTTTTGTTAAGGCCCTTATTATCCCTATGTTAAGGCCTTAAAATTCATTCATTACTAGTTTATTAGTTAGGGTGAGGTTTCCTTAGTAGTAGATAACATCATGCTCGCTTTATCTCCATTTTATAATACGGGAGATTCATTTGTATAGAGACCATATCTTGGGCATTGGATTGAATGTAAAGCAGGTTTCCTCTCTAAGAGGACTGTAATTAATTGACCTTTTATCATTGTTAGGCATGGAGTTTTTTTATTGGTGGAGTTGGTTTATTACATTTGGTATAAAAAACATATGATCCTAGGATTTCTCTCATTCAACCAAGACATCTTGGAATTTTCACTAAATATTTTTTTTGGGAAGTTTTAACATTTGAGGAGAGAGGAGAAATATTAGGGTGCATGTGGTAAATTTTTTAGGTTATGGTTAATTATAATTTCAGAGATAGTCTATGGAATCTAGAGTTTGTAACTAATTTTGAAATTAGTTTTAAACTAGTCATCTTGAAATATTCGTTATATATTTCTTTGGTGAAGTTTGAGACTCTAATTTTTTCACAATCTTGAGGATACATAGTGATTTACATTTTGAAAAAAATTCATAATTGTATTTAATGAGATATATATTTTTTGAAAGTTAAGGTTTTTTAATTGCACCAACAGACTCTTTATAGCTAAATATGAGGAGAGGTTGTAGTGGTGTATTAGATGAAGCAAGCAATCAAATAATAATAATAATAATAATAAAATAATAATTGTGGCTCAATTAAAATGCAATAAAAATAATAAATCTTTTCAATTTATTATATTGTAATTTTTATTTTATTAATAAAATTACAAACAAATTGTTCCATAAAAAATCATAGTATGCAGCTTCAAATAAATCTAAATATAGTGATTCGTATTCTTAACCATGATATTTCAAAACATATAATTAATGCATATGTAAAATCTCTCTCTCTCTCTCTCTCTCTCTATATATATATATATATATATATAACCATCAAAGAAACTATAACCGATTTCAAGAGTCACTCATATATATATATATATATATATATATAGTTATGCATATCACATAAAAAAATATATTATAAAATATGCCCAAAAAAATGGCAAGTGCACACACACATGGTTTTAATAAAATTGAAAAAAAGAATATTATTATATATAGAGATGTGAAATTTATATAAATATAAATAATATTATTAAGGACCAACCTATCTTAGCTCAGATCTCCCAAGCATTGAAAGGAATCAAATCTCTTGATGCGCAAACACTTCCTCAAGTTCTACACTCAAAAAGAGGTTTGCATCTCAAGAGATTTGATCCCTCTTGGGGATTGGTAAATTTGAAGTATGGATTTATGGTGGCAGTCCTAAAATTATTCTCAAATGAGTCATTTGGTTATTTTTACTATAACTTTTTTTTTTTGTGAAGTTGTAAATGGTGAAAGTTTTAGGAGTTTAAGAAGACATATTATTGTATTATGGGCCAAAAGTTTAGATTGGAAAGCACTCAAATTTTGTAGATATATTATGAAAAATTTAAATAAGCCAAATAATCTCCAAATTAGGGTTTGAAAGGTAAAAAAATTACAACTCGCATAACTCTGGATTGGAATTTCTATTTTTAGTGATTCAAAAATTTCCATAAAAAAAAAATAAAAATAAAGAATTACTATTTTTTTTTGCATGACAAAGGATGAAGCAAAAATTACTACATTAATTAAACCTAATAAAACATGAATTGTGATTCATGAAAAAATTGAATACATGTAGAACTATGCATCTAGAAAGGTTTTTGCCATTGATGTGAACAATAGTAGCATGATTCGATGGCTTGGTTGATATTCTAGGATGCCTAGTTGTTAGATAGTAGTTGATGTGGGGAAAAAAACCAAAGATGAGTGTTGATGATGCAAGTTCGAAGAATTTTATTAATAACAACATCTGTGTTGGCCTATCCCTTCAAGTCTATGAAAATTATGGTATCTTATATTGTACACCTTGAGTAAATTATGTTTTATACTTGTTATATAACTGCGCGGGAGTTTCCAGACCTTGAAAACAACCATCCCTACATAAAAACCATGGTATCTCTCCTCTCGTTGGCTCTTCAATTTAAGGTCGGCTCAAATACCATCGAAGTCTACCTTGGTAATTCCCATGGTATTTAAATTGGACGACTTGAATTGGTCACTGATTGATGGGTATAAAATGTTGCATCTAGCATGAAATGGGTAACCATCAGAGCGATTTAAGTGTTGTTCGTGATCAAAAGTATGTGGTTCAATCTATGTTATGGCTTTTTTTGGTTCTGGTAGAGGTTGCGATTCATTCTATGATTTGGAAAGATAAAGTGACCCTTTGTAAATTAGAGGTGTGATGAGAAAATTTTGCTATTGGTGCCTCAAATTTGATGCATAAGGGAATGATTCGGTGTGGGGCCCTTTTCTAGTGTGAGTTGTGTTGTAGTTTTTTTTATTTATTCTGGCACGAAGAGCATTTCTCTGACGACGAGGGCATGTAATTGATTGTCGATTTAATAGTATGGTCGCTATGATCAAGTATGCATGGAAGAATATGTAAGTAATATGTTTATGTTGTTTTGTTTTGTTTTTGTTTGTTTGTTTTTTTTTTTTTTTTCAAATGGAACCTATGGAAGAATATGTAAGATTTGAGTTCTAGAGTTATGTTTTAATTTGCAATCCATTTTTATGTTTTGGTGTGAGAGAAATTATGGTTTGATGAGTATGATTGGTAGCAATTATAATTTATATGAATACTCTACCTTGATGAGTATGATTGGTAGTAATTATAATTTATATGAATACTCTACCTTGATGAGTGTGATTGGAAAAGTAGTAATTTGTATGAATACTGTGCTTTGGTTGAATGAGTGTGATTGGTAGCAATTATAATTGGTATGAATACTAAGATTTGATGAGTGTGAATGGCAGTAATAGTAATTTGTATTAATATTATGTTATGGTTCAATGAGTGTGATTAGAAATAGTTATAATTTACCTTGATGAGTATGATTGGAAGCCATAATAATATGTATGGACACTCTGCATGAACTAAAGTAAAGTTGTTGTCCAAGTAGGTTTTAGCCTGTGTGACCATTGAAAACCTTATTGTTCCCGCTTAGAAGAAAATTTTACCTAATGAATTCTTCAAGGTGATGGTAATTAATTTTTTATTATATCAGTTGTATGGTAACAACTGTAGATAGAAGAAGTATGGAAAAATCATTTTAACCATGATCACATTTTTCATAATCATGTTTGGGATCTATTTATTTGCTTGCAAGGTTGATGAGTGATGTTGAAACAATTTTATGTAGGGCCAAAGATTGTCAAGAAAATACCTGATTTTCTTTCTAGAAGATTCCATCTAATTATCCACTGACAAGGATTTATTTAGGTCACAATTTTCTTATTTTCATAGGGTTGAAGCTTTTAGATGGAATTTGTTGATCTTTGAGCGAGCATATCCCAAACCTTTTGTGCTACAATCTTGTATGCATTTAATTTTTTACAAAGGAATTGGTTTAATCATTGTTTTGTGATAGGACTATATGAGCTAAGTTCAAGAGGTTAGAATGATTTATACTGCAAGATGCTACTGCATACATTATGTATGGAGTAAGTTTGTTTTGACAATATTATTGTTGAAGTTATTTTGTACATTGAAGGAGTTCATAGTGCTGCTAGAGGTTTTGTTCAAGGTTTGTCATGCTAATACAATTTTTTCTAATGGAGATGTTGGTGAAAAATTGTTTTTCCATATCTACTTTTTTGGTATGTACAAGCCAACATTAATATTGATCATTGTGTATAGAGATAATATGTTTTTTTGCTTAAATATTTGTTCTTTGGTTAACAATACAATAAGGGGTACAAGATGTTTGGGTGTGAAAATTGCTATTTTTATGCTTATGAAAAGGAGTCGTTTGACTCCTAGGATCAGATAACAAAACATAAGTTGACCATTATATGACATGAGTAATTATTGGTTTTTTATTAGTTAATTATATAATAGTTAAGAAAAAATTGTTACTCAATCTTGAAGTTTCTAATGAGCTTGATGATGTGTAAAGTTGTTTCCGACTGATTTGGTTACAGGGGATTGTTTAAGAGATATTGAATTCACAATGGTGTACAACATGTTGCCAGAGGATTGTTGTTGAAGATGCTAATTTTTTTTACTTGGATGACTATAAGTGTTAGTATTGGGTTGAGAAGAATTTAGATTTATGGTTTTCGTTGTATTATTTAAATGGATGAGTTTGATCTTGATGACATTGTTTGTAGATATACTAATTAACATTCAGGGACTGGGTTGTTGTTGCATATTGATGTTATAGAATATGTTGAGGATTCTATTGTTCAAAAATTATGTTGCAAGGATGTGTGCATAAGAGTGATGATGCGCCATAGTATTGAGTTAGGGTTTGTGTTAGTATGTTGATGATTGTTTGTGAAGCCTTTACTTACTGAAATGTCTGTTGAACTAGTGGTGATGAGGTTGCTACTAATGTATGATGCCTATGCTACTGATGATAGTGACTAGTATTGGGTTAATCATTGTTGTGAGAGTTTATGTTATTTTTTGAAGACTATATTTTCTTTTTGATCTCTTAATTTTCCTAGGTGTTGCTGATGCAAAAGTGTATGAATACTAAAAACATAATCAATGAGGTGATGATGAATTAATGGTGAAAGAAGTGGTATGGAAAAGTGATTTTTTGAACTAACTGCTATGTTACTAATGATTTTTTTGCTCAGTATGATAGATGTTGTTGGGATGTGTACATGGATTAAGAATATTATTTCTACTATTGATTTGTTGCTAATAACAGAGTGAGTTTGTTGTTGAACATAATTTTTTTTGCTAAAGAGATTTATGTTGATTTTGCTAAAGGTATTGGATCCAATTTGAAAATAGATCAAAGAGAGGTCCACATTGATTTTTGGGGTTGGTGCCTCCAACTGGTTAATGCCAACAAACTAATATGAGGAACTAGGTGCTTCTTGTTGGTGGGTGTCAGTGAAATAGTGAAGGGAGTGGGTGCCAGCATAACAATGACAAGAGTGAGTGTTTCCTTTTGGTAGGTGTCAACGATAAAATACAAGGGAGTGGGTGCTTCCTATTGGTGGGTGCTAGCAAAATGATGAAAGGGAGTAAATTCTTCCTTATAGTGGGTTCAATTTTTTTTTTACAAGGGAGTGGGTGCTTCCTACTGGTTGGTGCCAGTGAACACATGTAAAGAAATATTTAAGAAGAGAAAGGTATGGTGGTTTTCTCCCTTTATCAATTTTCACCTAAAATCTATAAGTTCATGTGTCTGATGTTTATGAATTGACTATGTGTTCCTTGATGATTCTTAATACTTTCATTTTGAATGAAATTGAAAATACACATATGTAATAAAACTAAAATACCTATTCACCCCCCATTCTTAGTATTTCCATCAATTGGTATCAAATCAGGTCCTTTACGATCAATTTAACATTTGGAAGGAGATCAAAAGAACTATGGAAAATAAAAGGAATAATAAGAAGCAAGAATATCAGTAAAATAACACAATTCATATGGAGGAAATTGACTATGAAAGTAATGTATAAGATGTAGTGGTAGTATCAACATATTTTGGAAAAGGAAAATTAGATGCAGAATAATTCATGGATCATCAAAGTGTGCTTATGCTCAATGATGCAAAATAATATGTATGGAAAGAAAGGATGAAATATAGATTAATATCTCTTGTATATAATTTTTGGAATAATGTGTAATGACTATACTAAACATCGCCCATTAAGTCAAAAACGGAAAAATAATGCTCAGGCTATGAATGAAATTTTATGTGGTCTACCTAGTTCAAAATTTGAGTATATTATGCAGTATGAAACTGCAAAGGATATACGGGACATGTTGAAAATTACAAAGGATGTACGAGACAAGTTTCAAGACCTCCATGAATCAGATAATAATGAAAGTATTTCAAATAGAGAATAATTTCAATATTTAGGAAAGTTTCTATTTTTCTGTAAATGTAAGAAGATAAGCCATCTTGCTTCTTCCTATTATATAAAAAATGATATTTGTCAAGAGCATAGGAATGAGGAAACATTCAATGTGTCTGAAGAAAATTAATTTTCTATCAGAAGATCAGTGTGGTCACGTAGAAGAATCAATTCCTTTCATATTAAATGGTGTTACAAATTCAAATGAAGAAATGTTACAAAAGGAATTTGATTGTAGAAGGAAACTTGTATTTTCCTTATAAAATATTAAGAATATCAAGGAGATGTTGTAGATATATGATAATATGGATCAGGATGTGGATGAATTAAAGAAGACTAAAGGTCATACAAGCCTACTAAGAAGAAGTTAAAAGAGCCATGAAGTAGTGACTTGACAACTTAATGAAAATGAAAGTCCTTATGAGAGTCTTGAAGCTGAAATCATCTCTCTAAGGATTAATATAGAAAAGAAAAATAAAATTAAAGAGGAAATTATTAGAATTAAATATCATTTAGAAGAAGAAAGGAGAATTGAAGAAGTAATGAGAAAATAGCTAAAGGAAAGAGAAGGTCATTGTGAGAGTTTAGAAGATGAGGTTATTTCATTAAAGATTGATATAGAAGAAAGGAACAAATAGTTGAAATTTCAAGATAGTTATGTAGTCACCCCTCCCACATTTACCCGATTTCACCATCCTGCAAGGGTAAGCATGAGATAGAGAGCTACTATGACCTGACCTGACCTCCTGTATCCAATTAAGGAAGTGGGGTCGACTATTGAAAACAACTGATAACTTAGAACATCCCATAGGGGATACATGACACTCAGAGGTTGAACAACCACCACAGGTGGCCAAACCCTAAGTTGGACCTCTTTTTATCTGCCCTAGGACCACAAATACACCCCAAAAAATGCCTCCACGTGGTTTGAAGCCTCAAAATACATGTACAACACTGCATCCATGCGGTTGCATCCAAATTTCTCTAGTTCAGAGGGTGTGGTCCCAGATTTTGAGCCACCATTTCATGCTAGCCTCCAGACCACTACCCATAACTCATTGAGACTTTCTAGAATGATACATAAAATTAGGAAAAATGAATTCTTACAAAACTTGATCAAGGACTTGAACTAACCAGGCCTAACCATGACAGTCATTTCATTAAACATATGGTGAACAAGTAATCTACAGGTCATGAATGCATATATGAACATAGGGGTATGAAACTTATATGAGATTAACCAAGAAGGTATAATGCCCTCACATAATAATTACAATAACATATGTTATCTCATGCATTCATTAACCATTCACCAACTAATCAAAACATATCAAGAGACATAGCTAGAACATGTTATGGAACCATTGTTACACCATTTTTTTGGTCATCTAACCTATTATCATTAGATGGACCCAAGTACACCATGTAAGACCAATTTTACCCTAAGTAAAATTGCTTTCACTATGTAAAATAACTTAATAAAACACATTTATTAGGTTGTTTATGGTCTAAATAGGAAACCCCAAAGGGAAATATTAAACAAATCTATATTTGTTTGGTTTTCCTCATGGAATAATTAATTAAATAGTAATTTAATTATTATTCCTAGTCATATTTAACCCAAAACAAGGAAATTAATTAGATAAATCCTTATTTATCTTATTATTTTCTATGAATAATTATTTAAACCTTATTTAAATAATATTCCTTGTTAAATTTGACTAAATCATTTATAAATAATTGAATAAATCATTATTTATTTAATTATCATTCAACCACTTCCTTAAAATAATAAATAAATCATTTATTTATTTATTATTTACAAATAAAGGAATTTGACCCAAGTCAAATTCCTTTCCCCTCCAACAAATATAATAAAATATTCCATAAAAGGTGGATCTAGATTTGGTTAATATTATTTTAATCATGCACCAAGATCTAGAATGACCTAATATTTTGTTATAAATAGAAGGGTTTTCCCATTCATTTGACACCTTTTGTTACCTATTAGATCACTCTGGATCTATACTCTTGGTCTGACTTTGAGCCATTATCATTGTCAAATTTTCCATTTTTTCACTTTGTGAGCTCCCTTTGAGTTCTATGTTTGTCTGGGTTTTCTACACCAACAAGAGAGAGAAATTCTAGATCTGAAGTGCTGAGGACTTTCAAGAACCCATCCCATTGAAGAGAATTGGAAACACCTTTCTTGTTTTCCTCCCAAGTGCTCTTAATATAAAATTATTTCAAAAATATTATTCTTGTCTTGTCTATTGGATGCATGGAGAAAAACCTTATTTTTACTACTTAATGTATTTTTATGCATAGATCTGGATTTTTGCAGCATTTGTGTTGATCAACTAACTGCAGATCTGAAGATATTGGCAGCCATATTTGATGTTAGAGCTATAAGTTATGCGTAGCTAAAGTGGTCTTTTTTCATACACTTTGACAAAAGATTCATACTAACAACCATACTTATAAAAAACATACAACCAAAATAATAACCATGATAGAACAACCATGAAAGCCAAACAATAGAAAGTACAAGTACTCATATAATACAATAGGAAAAAATATCTTAATATCATATGAAAAATACAACCAAATTAGGGACTTCCATGGACCACCTGACCATAGATTGGATCGAAGTAAATATCTCTTTCAACCAATCACCCCCATGTCATATTCCAAGCGTGAATGTGGGATCTCATGGAATAAACCAAAAAAAACCAAACCAAGGATTCCAAAGGCCAAACCACCTCAACCCTCAACTAGTGATTCCACCTCACGGTCATACATCACTAACACCAACCAAACTAGTGTCTACCTAAGTTTTCCATGGATTTAGAAACCAATAACTCAACCCACAACTTTCCAGGGCTCCAGAGAAATTTTCCAACACGGCTCCAGGACTAATAACTGAACCCACCAAGAGCTTCAAAGTGTTTCTCCAACCTATGCTCTAGGACTAGTAACTCAACCCAAGATGTTCCAAGGCTTCCAGAGCATTTGTTTCGACCCAAAACCATAAGGAATTATGAGCACCAAAAATAAAAAAAATCAAGTGGAAAACCCCAAAACAACATGGATATCTAGGAAATGGCAAGGCAAGACTAAAACCCCTGTCAATCCAAGAAATCCTCCCTTCTAATGACATATCATAATTAGATAATAACATACATATAACATGCATCCATAAATTTGCATGGAAATCACACATGAAACCTATTACCTGCAAAGCAATCCATCTGTAGCCATTGATCCACATGTTCCCTTGCACTTTCTACTTTCCTTTGCCTTCTTTCTCTAAATCTAAATTATGCCAAAGTGATCAAGTAAGACACTAAGTGTGCAAGAGTATGAGAGTATGAGAGAATAGAGAGATATTTCCACCATATAACTATCAAAATATTTGAACTGATCCTCAGAAGACTTTTTATCATCGAGGCCTCTATTTTCTTCATTTTCCTCTAGTTTTCCTTCAATTTTCCTCACATGCAAATTTGTGACCCTCCATCTCCATTTTCTCCTATTTTCCATTATTTTCATAAATAAAATGTCAAATAATGACTCTTTACCTTTGATAATGCCTTTGTCAATTTCCATAGCCATTTATTAATCACAAGTGATCTTCATAACTATGTTCTTCCCAACGTTCAACTTGGAAAACATGTCCCATGACCTTGGTTATTATTTTTATTTACATAGAGAATCAATCAGGGGTTGTTACAAACCCCTCCCCCTTGGAGGAACACCATCCTCGATGTTCAGTGACACTTATAAACCAGCAAAACACATGCTTCTTATGGAGCTTTATAACATAGCTCAATGTAGCATTTGCATCATATCCATCTTCTTAAAACATAACTGACATACCATGAGTACCATACTGCTTATTGGAGCTTTATAAGTTAGCTCGATGTGGCATTTACATACATATGCATATATCTAAACATAACCAAAACACAACATCAAAACATATATCAAAATACATCCGCTCAATAAGCAAATAAAGAAGGATACATAGCCCGCATTTGATTAGCCATCTCCCATGTAGTTTCATCGGGCCCAAAGTGCTTCCACTACACTTTAACTTTCTTGATTTCTCGATTTCATAGCATGAGCATCTTTCGCTGAAAAATGCACTAACGTTATGACTAGAATTATACTTCTTGTTGAAAAATGGCAACAAGAAAATCTCGATTTAATTTTCCCTTGAATTAAATTAGGATAAAATCAAAATTTCACATCACAAGATAACTTGAAGGAGTTAATTGAGTTGTTATCAGTCAGTTAGCTTCGTTAATTTGATTTGAGGGATTAACTTGAGTTGTGTACAATGATTCCTAGATTTTAGGAGCCTAGGTTGAGTTTAATTTCAGTTGTATGAATTTAATTCAGTTAAATTGAGTTAAGGTCAATTAAACTAGTTCTAACTGTTGGGGGAACTAATAGGAGGTATAAAAGTGGGGTGCAACTTCAATATTAAACTAATTAACTAATCAATCAACTAATAATTAACTCATGCATGCATAAAACTTGAGTTACCTAGTTGAGATTGGAGTTCAAGGGAAGTGTACTGTCAGTTATATAATTATCCAAGTTGTACATGTGGTTCATGCATTCAGATAAGGGCCTATAGGGATTACGCAGTTATGGATGAGGAATTTACCTAAATAATAGGTTCTAATTCCCAAGGAAATAACACAAGGAAATATGAGCTTGGAAGGTAGGAAAATTGGCTAAGTATTGGCCAGAGTCAATTTCTGAGGCAGTGAGATAGATTATACTTGTGCAGAGGTTTCTCAGGCTTGAGAAAGCATTGTATTTGTTATCTATTTTCTTATTAATGGAATACAAATAAGAATGGGTTTTGATCATTTTCTTTCCCATAGATATATCCCCGTGTATGTGTGTTGAATCATGATGCATGATTTTGATATTGCTTCTCAATCGTGAATTTCTTTCTACAGATGAGTAGAGTAGCTTTGAGTCTTATGTTTTAGAACATTACATGAGCAGTATTGAATCTACAATTAATTTCTACTTGGTATCAAATCTAGCTTCACGTTAGAGAATAGAATTCGAGGTTACCTGTGCTGGAGGTTAAAATTTCAAGATCAGTGTTATAGGCTTTCTTCGGGACTAAGAAAATGACTTCCACATGAATAAGGCTCGAGTATGCTTTGGAAGGAACCACAAATTTTGTGGCATGGAAGATCCATATGGAGGCAGTATTTTTTTTTTTTTCTAAGTTAGAGTAATCTATTAACAAAGGGAAATATAGTACATCAGTGCCTACGAGGAGGCAATTCGAACAGACCAAGACTAGTTTATGGCTGCCCTTCTGGAGGGAAACCAGCCCGAGGAACCTTCAACAGACAAAATCCCGCGCAGGGGATAGGACCTGGGAAGCTTTGACTGAAAACTGAAAACATGTACATTATATAGCAGATTAACTGGACCATGACAAAATTGGACCACTGTAATAACTAAGACTGGTCGCTGACAAAAAAGGACCAAAACTGTAGGAAACATAAGAGCAGCATGACAATCCCTCAGAGAGGGTAGAGCAAGAACCTGAGAAACAAGAAAAAAGGTCGAGTTATTCATCTGGGGCGACCTCCTCAACCCTGCAGCCGAAGTCAGCTGGTGCGCCTTGGGCGTAAGAACGTTCAGCATTGGGCAGGACCTCAGTAGGCGATTCTGTCTGAAGTGGTGGACCACGAGCCGAAACCTCAGGCATAACCTCCCTGCGCGCGCTAGTCTGAACCCTCGAGTCAAGCCGCACAGCTGCCGGGATGGCGCCATTGACAGGAGCAGGATCATCCGGAGGGATTTTAGGCGAGGGCTCTTCCATGAAAACCACAGAGATGGCGACAGTGACTCTAGGTCGATTTAGGGCGCAATCGAACGAAAAAAGAGTTGTGTGAGACTGAGCGGGCATCGCATCCCCAGAGGGTGAGTCGAGCCTGCGACCAGAGCGTAATTGGCGGCCATGGAAGATATTGTCAGATGGCAAAGAGATTGCCGACGGAGAAGTGGAGGAGGAGGGCGAGCGCCTCCTGGCGGAGCGAGAGGCGCCCCTCCTGCTACGCATCCTATGCCTCAGTCGTGGCATACTTGCAACAGAGATAGAGCTGAAACGCTGGAGCGAAGACGAGCTCACCAGGGTCAGCTCTAGAGGAAAGCTCAGGACCAACGATGCCGAATTGCAGGAACCAGCAATGGAGATGTGAAGACTCTCGTCAGGCTTCAGACAGCAAGTTTGGCGGCTCCTCTTCCCTGTGGTGGTGCGCTTGTTGGCGCAGTCCTCAACCGAATTACACAGCGAAATCCTCGGCGCGGGATCCATCTCAAATAGCCCTCTGTTCCTGCAGCCAACAACCTTCTGCAATGAATGAGCGATTTGGTTAACCTGGTGCGAATCGCCTTTGCGGCGTTCGAAAATACCTCTGCCATCAGAATTCATGTCGAGCGGTTTCACCATTACGATGGTCATTATGATCGATCGGGTGATATTTACTGCGAGCAGGTGGTCGCGGATGGGTTGGCATGTGGCCTCCCGTCCTCACGACCTCTGTCCCATCGCTCTTACGCACATAGCTGTCACCCGCATCCGGGTAGTTCGCCTCATCCTGTATCAGATTGAGGCACTTCCTCTTTTGGTCTTCATCTTGTATTATGTCCAGCGTCCCTGTTCTGAGATTGCTATCACAGTCTACCCCTAGATTGGCAAGTAAATCTGCAGCTTTGTTGCCCTCCCTTCTGATATGCTTAAAAAGGAGAGCCCTATTTCCCTGAAGCCAGTTCTCCATGATTTCCAATCGTGCCTCCAGTCGCCAGCTGCTGGCTACCTTGCGCGCTTGAGCTCCATTGAGAAGTTGTGCAGCTATATTTATGAGGATCTGTGAGTCACCTTCAATATCAATAGGAAGAAGCCCCATACGTTGGGAGAGGAGAAGACCTTGCCATAATCCCTCCAAATCCACAGAGTTGTTCGTATCCCATCCAATGCTACCCAAGTATACCACCATGGGAGTGCCATCATGATTTCTGATAATGCCCCCGAAGCCAGCTTTGCCTGGATTGCCTTTTGAGGCACCATCAAAGTTGAGCTTATAGGTTTTCCGAGGGGGGGGGTTCCAAGTGGGAGTGAGTTTGTCAGTTTGGGAGTGAGCTTGTGTCTAAGTGTTGTGTTGAATCTTAATTCCCCAGTTCTCCCATATAGCCTTTTCCTTGGCTAGAGTAGGAAAATCCTCAATACTCCATGTCTGCAAAGCTAGAGTTTCCTCAAGATTCAGACAGTAATTACTCCAGATGATGTCTATCGAGGTCCTCTGGTCCTTAAAAATGCGCTTATTTATCTCTTTCCAAATGGTCCATAGGAGAAGGCCTGGGATGATTCGCCAGAGATAATTTAGAAGACCACTCTTGTAGGGATTTTGATGCTAGTCCCGTAT
This sequence comes from Pinus albicaulis, assembly GCA_034641835.2. Classification (NCBI taxonomy): domain Eukaryota; kingdom Viridiplantae; phylum Streptophyta; class Pinopsida; order Pinales; family Pinaceae; genus Pinus; species Pinus albicaulis. The sequence goes on from JAXQQM020069215.1 coordinate 97,481, forward strand.
GGCTCCACGTATATCTGTGTTAGGTGTACAGTTCCTTTGGCACCTGAAGCTGACTTTTTCCCACAGCTGAGAAGCGAGGGGACAAGCATATAGGAGATGCTGCTGCGTTTCTTCATTCACCCCACAATTGGGACATATGGAGGGACCGTGGAAGTGTCTTTTGCGAAGATTGTCCCAAGTAAGAATTCTTTGGTGGCCAAGGAGCCAAAGGAATAAGGCAACTTTGGGCCATACCCCTATATCCCAAATTTTGCCCCAAAGAGAATCTTTCGGCGTAGGATCCATGCTGAGAATCCTATAGGCCTCCCGAGTGGAAAAAAAGCCTTTAGGAGTATGCCCCCATCTTAGAATATCCTTGTCCTACGATATTCTTATGCACCGAGCTCTGAGGTCATCAGTGATGGCTTTTCTTTCATGTTTAGTGGCTCCCCTGGTTATGCCTGCTATTTGTTTCCATTGCCTATATCCCTGCTTGTTGATGTCTTCCCAGTAATGCATTACCATCTCCAGCTGTCTTCTGTCCCAGTCAGGTTCCGTGGACGGATTAAATGAAGTGATAAGTTTTGGAAGTTGTTCCCAAGAGTCAGTCCAGAACCTTGCAGAGGTACCATTTCTTATCTCCCAGAAACTGTGATGTTGTATGAGAAGATAATGCTGTTTGGCTGAGTTCCAGATTATGGATCCATTCTCCTCCGGAGTGAGTCTGACAAGCTCTTCCTGGGGTCGGTTTTGAGCATATTTAGCTTTCCATAGAATGGCCCAAAGCTTTTCAGGGGCAGTGAGCCAATTCCACCATATTTTTGCATTCATGATAGCATTGCTGAGGATAGGGTCACGTAAACCAATTCCCCTTTGATCTTTGGGTTTACAAACTGTTGCCCATTGAACAAGTGCCCATTTTCGATTGGTCCCCTTGGAGCCCCAAAGGAAGTTTCGTTGAAGGGTTTTAAGCTTGTTGAGGACCCATTTGGGAGCCGCCAGAATATAGAAGAGGTAAAGGGGCATGGCTTGAAGAATAGATTTGATGAGAACTAGTCTGCCAGAAATGTTAAGGGCTCGGAAGGTCCAGGAGGAGAGGCGGGCTTCCAGTTTATCTACAAGCTTGCGCCAGGAGGCATGCTTAAGAGGGGAGGCAATGAGCGGAGTGCCCAGGTAGGTAGAGGGGAGGGAGGCGAGGGAGAAACCGAGAATGCGGACGATTGCAGATTGAGTGAGGGGTGGTGTGTGAAAGAAGAAGATCTGGGATTTAGAATTGTTTATGCTTGTCCGAGACGCATCGAAGAAGTCCTGCAATAGGGATTTTAGCATGGAGGCTTCTTGAACAGAAGGGTAACCGAACAACATATTGTCATCCACGAATTTTTGGTGGGAGACAGCGGGAGCATTGTGGACAGAGATGCCTTGGATTTGCTGGGAACGGACAGCTGCAGATAGGTGTCACCCCAGGCCTTCCGCCATCAAAACAAACAGGAAGGGAGAGAGGGGATCCCCTTGTCTAATGCCTCTAGTGGGGGTGAAAGTGCGGGAGGGAGTCCCATTGATGAGGATGGAGAAGAAAGAGGAGGAAATGAGACTATGGATCCAGCGAACCCAGGTGGGAGAGAAGCCAAAAGCCAAGAGCACTTTTTGTATGTATGTCCAACTTAATTTGTCAAAAGCTTTGGAAAGATCAATTTTGAGAATCATACCTGCCTGCTTGATCTGCTTGAGTGAATTGATGATCTCATGATTGTGTATGATCCCATCCAAGATCTTCCTTCCTTCCACATATCATGACTGCTCAGGTGAGATGAGCGGAGGCAAGAGTGGTTTTAATCGGTTGGCAATCACCTTAGAGATGACTTTGTAAATCACATTGCATAAAGTAATGGGGCGATATTTCTCCGGTGTGCTCGCTTCTTCCTCTTTGGGGATGAGAGCAATGAATGTTGTATTTAAAGAAGGGAGAAGCGAGTCCATAGCTCGAGATTCTTCTACAACCATCCAAACTTCCTCACCAATGAGGTCCCAGAACTGGTGGTAGAACGTGGTGGTGAAACCGTCCGGGCCTGGGGCTTTTCCATCCTTGAGTTTCTTCATGGCTAAGTCAACTTCCTGCCTAGAAACAGGGTGAAGCAGCAGCTGGTTGTTCTCTTCGGTGATAATTCTTGGGATGTTTTGACTGATTTTGTTGATGGCAGGTCCTCTGTCCAAAGGGGGTTCTTTGTACACTGTTTGGAAATGAGCCAGAAACGCCCTCTCTATCTCTCCCTGTTCTTCCACTTTCTCCCCTTCTTGATTCCTGATGGCCGCAATTGAGTTATGCATTCTCCTTTGTATAGTGGTACGGTGAAAGAATTTAGTATTTCGTTCACCTTCTCTGAGCCATCTTACCCTGGATTTTTTCCGCCAGAGGATTTCTTCTTGCTTTGATCGATCGTCCAGCTGGGTTTTAAGTTGCTTCTCCCTTGTCATTAGCTCTTTCGTGAAACCTGTCGAAATGATCTGCTGCTGGAGGGTCATCATATCCACTTTAAGTTTCTGTTGGGCCTGGAAAATGTTGCCAAAAGTGTTGTGATTCCAGTGTTTGATGTGTTGTTTGAGGTTCTTCAGCTTACACTGGAATTGGTACATTTTTTATCCTTCAGGTGGCTTGAAGTTCTTCCACCAAGCATTGATGAGATCCTTGAAGGCGTGATGGGTTAGCCAGAAAGCCTCAAAGCGAAAAGGGCGCTTCCTGGAGTCCCCCAATCGCAACCATTGCAAGGAGATGGGCCAGTGATCTGATCCATTCAGCGGCTAAATAGAAGCTGAGATGTCGCCCCCTAGGTGAACAACATTATCAGATATTAGAAATCGATCTAGCTTTGAGGTAATGTGTTGGCGGCTCGTTCTGCGATTGCTCTAGGTGTGCATGCCATTGTTGTACTGCAGATCAATTAGAGAATTGTTTTCTATAAAATTCTTGAAGTAGCTACTTTCTGGTTCTAGCTTGGCCCTTCCTCCCATCTTCTCCCCTAGGCAAGTGATCATATTGAAATCATCGCCTAGAATCCAAAGAGGATGAGTCCTGGCATTGTTTAGAGCTTCCAGTGTGTCCAGTAGGGCCATTTTCTTGCCCACTTCCTGTGGGAAGTATACATTAGAGAGGTGACCATGGACATTGGTGCCGATGACGTGAAAGGTGGCTTGAATGAGGTGATGGGAGGCATGGAAAACGGATAGTGTGATGGTCTGAGTATTCCATGCAATGGCTAGCCCTCCAGAGGCGCCCAAAGCATCCACTGCCACAGAGTGGCAACCTGGCCAAGCACTGGAGAGGATTTTACCTAGCGTGCTGCTGTTGCATTTAGTTTCCTGTATAAAGAGGATCTGTGGTTTTTCCAACATTATCATGTTTTTTATCATTCTTGTTTTCCCCGTGCTGTTAAGCCCTCGAACATTCCATGAGATAAGCTTCATAGTTCACTGTGGGGGAGGAGCTTGTAGTACTGAGTCAGCTTGGCATATCTTCCTGATTCAACCAGGATTTTCCAACCGTGATTGTGCGCTCCAAGTCCGTTTTCCGGCCTCTTTTCTTGGAGTCCTTTATTGATTGATTGCCATCCCATCTGCTACCTGGCTGTATTCCTAGCTCTTTTTGTCTGAAGGCGCGGGAGATGATTACTTCCAGTTTATCTAGCTGTTGATATGGAATCTTATCAAATTCCTTTCTTTTGCAGGCAAGTTCAAGTTCAAGAATGTCCAGCCCAGTGAGATCAATACTCTCTGGTTCCACCTCCATGTTTTGCGTTTGGTTGCTGCCTTCCATTTGCTGTATTGGTATGCAGTCCACATCCATACCATTTGGCTTCCAATCTGGATCTACAGGGATTCCCTCCATGGAAGGTACTTGTTCCTTCAAGGAGTTAGGAGAGGACTTAGAAGAGGACTGTGGAGGAGTCAGTATAGATTTGGTGGGTTGGGATGCTGAGTGATCGACAGGAGTGAGGTTCTCTGGAGTGGATGCAAGCGCTTCAAAACTATTACTGGTGGAGGGAATAGAGGAGGATTGTGCCATGGGTTTTTTCCCATTAGGGGGTTTCTTATGGCTTCTTCTACGACTAGTAACCTTTGTAAAGCCATCCGGTTCAGATTTATCAGGAAGATTGGAGGCTTGTGGCTTAGTATTGAGAGGGCAATCCCGAAAAAGGTGTCCATGAACATGACATTTACGGCATCGAAAAGGTACATGCTCAAAATCTAAAGGTTGGATCCATTCAAAGTCATCGTGAAAGAGGCTTACCGAGTCCGGAAGGGCTTGGTCCAAACGCATGTAGACACAAATGCGGGCATAGGAGGTGTAACGGCGCAGCTTTGTTTCTTCCGCTATTTTGATGAACTCCCCTAAACCCTGAGAAATGTCTTTGAGGGAGTCCTCATCCCAGTATTCCAGGGGGAGCGAATAAAGTCTGATCCAGATGGGGGCCCAGCTGAAATCTTCCTTGTCTGGGTTGAATCTTTCGACCCAGTCTCGAAGGTAGAGGCCTGCAGAGTTGAAGAAATATGGGCCTTCATCCAGGACTCTGTTTCTATCCTCAATGCAGATGAAGATGGCTGTGAAAAAACCTTTAGGGCCAAGTTGGAGGATGACCTGCCCTTTTGGTTTCCATTTGGCTGCAATCCATCCGTACAAAGCTTTTTCCGTGGGCCAAAGACCTATAAATTTACCTATTAGCGCATGATCCTTCATGTACTGGATTCTTCCATTGATCCTGTGGCTGGGCAGCTCGATTTTGGGTCTTTCCGCTACAATCGGCTTACAAGTGGTCGATTGCGCCTGGGGCTTATCATTTCTTCCCGAATCTTCTTCTTGTACCTCTTTCTACTTGGCAGGCACATCCTCTTTTCCTTCAGAACCGCTTTTGTCTTTCGCTTCAGTATTATTTGTGTTTTGGGTTGTTTGCATGGGAATGACCCCGACAACTGGTTTGTCGATTTGTGAGGGGGAAGAACCTTCACTTCCCCCCGAAGGGCCTGCCATGGCAGGCGTGTCAGCACCCGTGCTCAGCGTAGCGACCGAAGCGAGCCAGGGGATGCAGCAGTGCGAATGCAAGTGTCGGCGCAGAGGCAAGGGTAGCACGAGAACCCTAGCTGAAAATTCTAAACATCGTGGACAACAGCTAATTACGTATACACAATACAATTATTATTTTTATTATGTGATTTATGGTTACTATATTCCCCTTGATTGTATCAATATAGTATTGTATTATTTCCTTTATCATGTGGTTCCGTAACCTAGAATATACCAAAAATGATAGTAAATTAACTCTATATCTATGTATATAACTGAATTTTATTTAATTCATTTTATAGGAAAGATTCTTGTTGATTATTTTGACTACACCATTTCTTTCAGTATTCTAAGGAATAATAGTTTGATGTGGAATCCCATGTTGGCTAAGACGAATTTTGAATTCGTTACAGGTGTATTATTTTCCATTATCAATATGAAGATAGATTGTGCATAATCTTCATTCCATGCATGAATATTTCTCAAAATCTTCTCATTTACTTTTCAATAGGTATACTTATCACATTCTCTTGTCATAATCAATAAAATTCATCATATATTTATTTAGATTTGCAGAAGGAACATGCATAGGTAAACACAAATTAAAAATAACTAGTCTAAGCTTTAGAGGAACAATCATGATTTTTTTTTTTTTTGCTATGTTTTCATAGGATACAAGAATCACATTTTTTCAGTTTCCTTGGACCACTTTTTTCAAGAAGCATACATTATTGGAATTGAGATGTCCAAATATTGCATGCCATAAAAGTTTGGATGGTAATGTAACTTCACTGTAGTGGGAATGGTATGTAAAAATTTGAGCATGAGGAGATGTTCCTTGAATATTTATCAATATGTTTTCCTCTTATTTAGTCATGAAGATTGTGTTTTCTTTATCTCTTTCTTATCTCAACTTTTCCATAAAAAATAAGAATGGAGTATCCTTACTCTTGAAAGTGAACAAGGGACAACAATTTTCTCCATAGTTATGGAATGTAGAGAACATCATGCATAATAAATCCTTGAATTCTAGATCCTTTAAGCTTAATGGGGCCAGTATAGATGGCTTGAGAATTAATTTGTCTACAAAGTAAATTGTTCCATCTCCATTGTGACTGAGGTATTGAAATAAGTATTTTCAAAACTCATGTAGAAGGTTGCACCTTATTTGAGACTTATAATATAGCCTTAATGTTATGCAATTATTTGAGACTATGGTAACTTAGAATTGGAAGTGTTCCACTTAAGAATAAATTTTATCCCAATGCTAGAGATGCTAGTGAAGCACAACATGGAGGTTGAGGACTACATACATATTTTACATCCATAATGGCATGAGTGCCTTCTCCTCACACTTGATAAATATCGAAAATAAATCACTAAGCTAATCTCCACATAAAAAAATTAAGGCTTGGCTAAGTAAAAATAAAATTGTGCATATTATAACATGCTTCATATATCATGTGTTATGGATGCCAATAATGGTGTTGTATCTATTATTCTTTGTGAGTTTGAATTTTTCTTATGAGACAAGTTGTCTGGATCAAATCTAGGCTATGTTTTTGCTTCAAAATGGGAAAAATGTAAGGATGTGAAGACTATGAATGAATGGGAAATAGCTGAGTTGAAGTTGGAGGAAGAAATGGATTTTGATATTTCAGGGTCTCTAGAGATAAAAGACTTAAAATTATTTATGTTAGTTTTTGAATCTGATAACCTAACCTTCCGTAGGTTGTGCTCTTTAGTGACTCTCTAATTATTTTTTCTACATCATGGAACTGTAATAGTAAGTTCATTTTTTCCATTTGGGTGAAGCATAAATGTAGAATGCCAAATTCTTAGCTAACATTGAATCTAAAATATCATCAAAATTGTACAACATGCACAACACAATGGAGGTAGCACACATGGGAAGAGGAAGCTGATTGATAGGTCTGGGTGTGACAGAAACCATGTCATGAAAGGAATATATAGATGATTTATATAATGTAGGAAAAAATTCATAATCCTAGGACCTATGGCTCTCATACCATGCCAAGGAATCACTCCTGAAATATACATTTTGCATTAATGAAAATATGGTTATATAACAAGAAGAGGAGTAACGGTTGATATTCACATTCCAAGATCACTTCCTATATAACTATTAACTTTACTCTATTTACATATCACAAATATTTCACCCGATCCTTGAGGACTAGGTTTCCAAGGTTACCATAGTAAAAAATGTGGCTATGGATGCACTAAAACAAAATGTCATGAGGAGCAAATGGACATTATTAAGAACACATGCATTCCTAGAGTGCATGAAGGTTTCTAGAGTACATGTGTGTTCCTAGGGTGTGCACATGTTCCTAATCATATACACACATTCCTAAGCCATGGGAAGCTTGTAACCTCGCTAGCATATTGATTGGAAGATTGGGCCTTATAGAGGCTAGACACAAAACATTCCACACATATTTCTAGGAATGTGCACACATTCCTCATTTCCCATTTTCACTATTGAGGAAATCATCCTCTTGTGAGTTCCCTCATGCATAGTTGGTCTAAAATATTCTGAACTAATTAGCTTCCTAAATTTATGTGTGGTTGAGATATTCCATAAACCAAATAGATTGTGTGTCAAAGCTAGTTTTCCTATCTTTAAACATAAGTTTATGTATTTTATTTATAACACTATTTGACTAATGTACATGTATTAATACATTTTTTTATACATTAAAATTCTAGTGTCCAAGTTATCAATAATGTCCATATTGACTAAAAATTCCATAGAATTTTAGTAGACAAAGTCAGTGTATATAAATTTTCTACTTCACAAAAATAAAGGAAATATAAATCTTTTTTTTTCTTTCTTTTTTTTTCTTTTTTTATGTTATGACATATTATTTTCTTATATGTTTATTTTTAATTTCATGTTTACAATCAATAGTGAAACACCATATAAAAGCAATGTAAAATATTAAAAAATTAAAAAATAATAATATAATATTTATTTAAAATTATTTAACATCTAGGTGGTGTCGATGATGTTGTAAGTAGATAAAGTCATGCTTATAGACCAAAATTTTTTAGAGGTTTAATTGAATAATAATAGTTATTATGTTAATAGGTGTTTCCATCTTAGAATATGTCTTTTAGAATAATAATTTAATTATAAATAATTATTAGGTGGATGCTAAATATTTTACATCAATGAAATATGTTAGAATATGCATAATAGTGATCATAGTTCAAGGGTTAAAAATATTTTCAAATTTTTTAGTGTATTTATACTTAATTTATCTCATAAAAATTAACTAGTTAAAAAAAATTCATATAAACATGTGTCATTTTAAAATTTATGGTGTTGATAATTTATGGTAAGAACCATGGTATTGTAAAAAAATATTTTCATGGTAAAATGGAGGTAGATTTCCATAATTAAGAACACCATTACATGTTTTTTAAATTTAGACAATTTGAAATATATCTAGAATAATTGTTTTGATACTTATCATAAATTGATCTCTATTCAAATTTATTAAGTGTTGAATTTAAATAATTTTATTAAAATAATTATGAAAAGATAAACTCCAAAATAATAATTAGTTGATCACCTCATTCATTCATTCATTCAGATATATATATATATATATATATATATATATATATATATATGTATATATGAATGAGGGGATCAAATAATATATATTTATATATAAAGAGTGGTTAGAATTATAAGTAATTATAGAATTAATAATAATAACAAAAAAAACAATATTAATATTTAATTAATATTTTTTATTTTAAAAAGAAACTATATTTAATTAATTTATTTTAAAATAAAGTAACCATTCAAATTAATAAGATAACTATATTGAATTAATCATCTTTACTCTTAGGTGCTACTTGAAATATTAAGAGCCCAAGTCACAGTTAAGATTATTTTTAAGTTTTTCAATGTTTCTAAACTCAATTTATTTCATACAAAATTAACTAGTTAAAGAAAAATTCATATAAACATGTGTTATATTAAAAAATGTGGGGTTGAAAAGTTATGGTAGTCGCTTATAATATTGTAAAAAACATTTCATGGTAAAATGAGGTAGATCTCCATAATTAAGAATATAGTTACATGTTTTTTTAAATTTACACAACGTAAAATGTATCTCTACTAAGATAATGAGATTGAATTAATGAGGTCTTAATAGTAGCCTGCAAAATCACAACAAGATACAAGCATAATAGTAGGAACTCCCAAATTCAAAGATACAACCATAATAGTAGGAACTCCCAAATTTAGAGATACAACCATAATAGTAGGAACTCCCAAACTGTAAGGGAGACTCAAAGAAGTCACCTTTTCACATGGAGACACAAGGAAGTAACAATCGGGGCATAATATTTATTTTCCATACTCTCCCAAATGGTTTTATCTTTCTCTAATGTGGGATTGTTAAATGTATAAATGAAGGTATATGAATAAAGGATAAGCTCCATCCTTCTACAACATAATATTAAATGATTATTAGTAGGACAGTAGGCTATATAAGGATCGAATTCTCATCCTCTAATATTATGCATACCAATCTAATAATTGAAAGAGTAATATGTTGTGTCCTACTAACTTGTCTAGACCTAGCCTCCTTGTCTCTAAGCCTAATAGACCATCCTTTGTTAAATATAACCTCAGTAACACCCCTAATTCATGTGTTGGAATTTCAAAGCTAGACATTTGAACTTTAATCCTAAGGGGAGTGGACCCCAAAGGATAAATAAATTGTGAATGTAATTAAATATTTAATTGAGGAAATAAATAAAAATGATGTTGTGCAGATTGGCCAAAATGAGATTTATGAGATCACTTGCTAAATCCATGAGGATGGATGAGGAAAATATTTCCCCACAATCTTTCAAAAATCCTTGAAAGAAATTATTTTAAATTTAGATTTTTGAGGAAAAATATGAATTTCCCCAATGATGAGGAAAGTAGTTGGGAAGAGGTAAAAAGCTGGAAAAGCTGAGGAAAAGCTTAAAACAGTTTTAAAGAATCCCTAAAATGGGAATCCTAGGAAAACAGGAAGAAAAGCATCCTGAGATTCTGGACGCAGAATTAGAAACATGCTTTGGGGACCAATAGCTTAAATAAGCTGCTCCTAAACATATTAGAGGTTGATCTGATATAGGAAAGGATCTCAGCTCAGGGGTGAGTTCTGGGAGACAGAAGGACTATAAGGTTGGGAGGTTGGTCAATTGCATGAGTGGTATGTCTCTAAATTTATTGGTGTGTTTACTTCATATAGTATGAATTGCTTACATATAAAAGTTAACTATATATTAGAATATAAATTATACATTTAACAGAATCAATCATAAGGAATGCACCCTTGAAAATTTTACATAGTTGTAGAGCTAAATCTGTGGAGGAGAATCCAACAGAATCTCTAAACCAGTGTTGGTTTAAATCTAAGGATACTTATTTCTCCACAGGAAAAATTTGTAAATTAGCTTTAATCTGCTTCTGTTTCGTAGAATGATTCTAATATATAAACATAGGAGAGAGAAATCTGAGTTGCCTGTACTATATTGGGAAATAGCAGGAGATGAATTGTAAATTTCACTGTGTATTAAAGAATGAAAGTAGAGATTGTATAGACTAATTTTAGGGTCAGCACATCGTTCATACATAACCAGAACTCAATGATCAATTTATTTTGCATGTAAGCAGCCAATACTATAGCAAAAGAAAACAACTATGGAATTACAGGATACTGCTCCCTGATAGTTATCTTATGGAACCATTCTAATACTAGAGAACAGAATTAAAAGACAAAAGATACTTACATAAATAACCAACATGCATATGCACCACAACATGGCATATTGAAGTATATGTATCCTAGTCTATTATATGCACTCAAGTCAAGGGGGTAAAATAGTGGATTAGAAATACAAATGTCTTCTAAACATAAAAATAGAGATACATATTCATACACCACCTATAGATAATTTAGACAAATATTCTGTGCAAATTTATAACAAGGGTATAAAATAGAAATGGTGATATGTTGTACTATTTTCAAGAATTATTGAAGATATCTAGCTACTACTACTATTAAAACTATACACTAGTGTGGTATGAGAATTTCATACACAAGGAATGGTACAAGCAAGCCTTCCTAAATAAAAAGAAGGATATAGACCGAACCGTTATTGAACACTATAATAAAATTTAGGAATAAGAATACATGCAACTGAATTCCAATATGGAAAGAAAAAGTACAATTCCCAAGGTTCGTAAACGAAGACATGATCTGAAAGTTGCAAAGTGATATAAATCTATTAGATTAGCAGGTGGGTATCATGACCGAGATACATATATAAAAAATCTAAACGAGTATAAATCCCTGTGGCTTGAGGACTGTCTCAAAAGGCCACTGGAGCAGACATAAATAAATATTCAAGTCGAGACTTAACAGTTTGAACTGTCCAAACTTCTACAACTTCATTAATAAAATTTTTAAGCTGTCTAACAAGCACTACAGAGCTATACGGATTCCCTTTAACCAGTGTTAGGTGAATACCGACCTGCAACGGGGAAACGAAGCCAACGTTAATGTCAAAGTCCTCTATTACTCTCTGTGTCAATATAAGAGAGCAAGACGCAAGTCTTATATTACCTGCACAGGTCAACGACCCAAGTTAGTTTCAATGCTAAATGTAATAAGTAGGATGAATGTGCGCTAGGACAAAAAGAGGACTGAGAAAAATGATAGTACATGGTGAGGTAGAAATTGAAATCCATCCATAGCCTGTTACGCATAAATAGGAAATAGAAAATTGTCATCAGTAAATAAATAATGAAGGTTGATGCTCAAAATCGAATAACGAAGTTAGCCTTCTCCAATTAGTAGGAGTTGCGCTCTACACAGGTCAAGAAGAAAAACGAACCATAGCGTAAATCTAGCGCCGGAGGAATAACCCCAAGGAACCATCGATGAGTGTAAGGTAGAGAATAACTTCTGAAGACCAGAGCAGTCGGTCAGAACGAACTCTGGAGAAGTCGCAGAAGAAAATACCAATCGCATAAACTCAACCCGCGCACCATCGAAAACTTGGAAAGCGAAATAACCCAATTCTCTGCAAAGCAACATAGAAAAATGAGAGAGGCGGAGAAGTCTTAACAAGTGGGGGATGAAAATAAACCTGAAACAATACGATGGCATATGGTTCATCTAAGGCCAATACTCACAGCAATGGCTCAAAGAGAAAGGAGCGTAAATTTCAATCAGAAGAGTGAAGCCATGTTAAATAATAAGAGCCAAACTGGGAAATTCCCAATCTACAAAAATTTCATACCTGATTTTTCCATGCTAGTATGGAGACACGCCAAGGGCAGAGCAGAGTTCTGTGCAGTGGCTATGGCATCAAAAAAAAAAATCTCTATCAAGCAACACCCCAGACGCGCCGAAAGGAAAAAGAACTCCTGAGCGAAGTAACCTGGAAAATTTATATCTGGAGTGAATCAAGATAACCCTAAAGCCTAGAATGAATCTACGTCGTCCAACTGGCAAGATCTAATGGAAGAAGCCACAGATCGACGTATTAATGTGCAAGGTACGTCCTCCGTTCCAGGTATAACCTAATAAGTAATGCAATTTAATGTCGAATCGCGCTGACTGTGTCATAGATTTCACTTGAGCGACAAGGTAGGGTGACGAGAAGAACCCATAATGATGTGGACCGAATCCACGTGACCACCAATGGACAGAGAATTGTTACAATCTATGCGACGGATACTAAACATTTTCTGTGAGCTTGCCTGGACCTTGACGTTCCGTCTCCCTTAACATAGACGATGAATCCATTTACAAAACTTGGATTACGTGGAGGCCAAAAACATGAATGAACCAATTTGAAATAGGAACGAGGATGAGAGGGCAATTAAGTCGACGGAATACTATGTACGTAGGCATGATAGCATAGGTCAAGTCAATTTCCCCATGAGACATACTCCATCCACAAGTGAAAACGTGGATTTATAAATCGAAGTGATTGCATATAAGCTCCATGAACAAACACAAACATAGTTAACATGTGGGACAAAATGATTTCTGTCTCTATCCCTTAAGCATACGACTATGACAAACCATTACAATCCAAGGTGGGACATATAAAGGGGTGGAATATATATATATATATATATATATATATATATATATATATATATATATATATATATATATATATATATATATATATATATATATATAAGCCCATTCATGGTTAAGACAATTAGACTTAAGAGTGTTACAAAGTTAATTAAATTCCATATGGGTTACAAATCAAATTTATTCATGAGTAGTGGAATATAATTAATACATGGAAACAATTAGAAATTGGGGAAATCATTCTGAACAAATCAAATCGACAAAAGACTAGCATAATCGCCTGCTAGAACTAGCTAGAATAGATGAAAAAAAAAATTGGGAAGTAAAATGGGAGGTGTGAC